>JAODAL010018150.1:0-75571 GCA_025379985.1 Phyllomedusa bahiana
CTCTAGACTGGCCGCTGTACGGCGTGCGGTCATCAAACTGGGGGAAGGAAAGGGGGGAAAGGAGGTCTCTGGGGTGCTGTGGTACTCGGGGGACGGTGGGGGCCCTAAGCGGGGGCTGATCCCTGATCAGCCTGGAAACAGGGGAGCGGGGAAACCTTGGGGGTGGCGGAGGAGGAGGGGCGGAGACAAAGGGTGTGACAGGGGTTGGGGCCCACGTCGGTTGGCCTTTTTTGGCCAAGTGTTCCTCCATTTTCAACTCATGCATTCGCTGAATGTGCTAAAATGTTGGTGGTGGTTAACCATTTAAGGTTCTGCCCTATTTATGCGTTACGGAAAAGGCGGCATATGCCATCGTGGTGAAATCAAGGGCTTGCTCAAAGAAGGCCCAGCTTGAGGGGTCCTGGACCTTTTTGACGGCGATAAGGGGGAGCGGGGGTTTGCGCTGACCGGGGGCTGGGGGAAATAAAATTTCAGGGGACTTCTGCGACCGCTCTCTCCCTTTTTGGGGCGGGACCCGTTTTGACACTACCCCATCGTTTTTCCCCTCGTCCACTGATGAAGCGCCGCAAGAAAATTTCTGAGGAAAAGCCCGGAGGGGATCCGCAATGTCTAAACATCAATCACATCAACACAGGTGATTGGTCGCCCGACTTTCTCACCAAAGCTGCGGGCTACAAAAAGGGGCATGAAAGGCTTTGCCGACCCCCCGGGGGATTTTTCCCGATTGACCCTTCCCTTCACCTCCTCTGATGGCATCATAAGGGGCGTCAGAGCAGCTAAATCACCTTTTGATTTTTTAACACCCTTTCTGACCCCAACCGCATTTTGTATCAAAGAGGTCTTCAGACAATGGATTATCCCTTTGGGACCGGTTGACTTTGGGCTGCTTCAGTTGGATGGATGCTGATGATGCTAAACGACATTTTTGGCCGTGGCTGCAGGGCAGGAGGTAAGACTGCTAGATGCAGGGTTTTTTAACCCTAAAGGAAAAATTGGGGACGAGTTCGTTTTACTTTAATTTACAGGGGCCCCGACCCCCGATGACAGGCCTGACGGTCCTGCAACTGACAACCGCTGGCAGCAGTTGTCGCCGAATGGAAGGGGCAACTTCTCTCATACCCCTACCTCCATTTGGGACCCCCCCCTTTGCTGCTTACCACCTCTTTCGCTCCCTGTCAGAAATAAAAAAATTTGAGAAGGTTATGGAATAGTGTTTTGGAAAGTCTCTATTAAAAGACAGCAAATCACAGCTAATTCTCAAATCCCTCTAATCAAAACAAAATAGCTGTATTCAAATTTAAAACCCCTTTTTTTTGCAAAGGTGTCTATCAACAAATCAGTACTGGGCAAAGACCAAAAACACGTATCATTATGTTTTGATCTAATAAACTGTATTTTTGCACCTTTCAATTCACCTGTGTGTGAATATAAAATTGCAGTTTTAAGATTACGTAGATGTACGTCATGGAACAGAGCTGTTGCGCCAAGTCAAAAAACACGTAACTGTTATGTTTTGATATAAAAAACGTTATTTTTTGCACCTTTCAATTCACCTGTGAGAATATAAATTGCTGTTTTAAAGATTTACGTAAGATGCTGCGATCAATGAACAGTGCGGGTGCGCAAAAAGTCAAAAAACACTAACTGATATGTTTTTGATATAATAAACGGTAATTTGTTGCACACCTTCAATTCACCTGTGGTGAAATTATAAATGCTGTATTAGATTTACGTAGATGCTGCGTCAATGAACAGTGCCAGGTGCGCAAAAGTCAAAAACACGTAACTGTTATGTTTTTATATAAAAAACAGTCATTTTAGCACCTTAAATTCACCTGAGGTGAAAAAAAATTGCTGTTATAAAGATTTACGTAGATGCTGCGTCAATGAACATTGCTGGGTGCGCAAAAGTCAAAAACACGTAACTGTTATGTTTTGATATAATAAACTGTAAATTTTTTGCACCTTTCAATTCACCTTTGGTTGAATATAAGAATTTCTGTTATAAGATTTACGTAGATGCTGCGTCAATGAACAGTGCAGGTGCGCAAAAGTCAAAAAACACGTAACTGTTAAGTATTTTATATAAATAAACATATTTATTGCACCTTTCAATTACCTGTTGGTGAAAATAGAATTGCAGTGTATTAAGATTTACGTAGAAGCAGCGTCAAAGACAGTGCTGGAGCGCAAAAGTCAAAAAACACGTAACAGTTATTTTTGAAGATAATAAACTGGAAATTTTTTGCACCTTTCAATTCACCTGTGGTAAAAAGAATTTGCTGTTTTAAGATTTACAAATGCTGCGTCAATAACATACTGGATGCGCAAAAGACAAAAACAACCGTAACTTATGTTTTGATAATAAATAAAACTGTATTTTTGCACCTTTCAAATTCACCTGTGGTGAATATAGAATTGCTGATTTTTAAGATTAACGTAGATGCATCGTCAAAGAACAGTGCTGGGACGCAAAAGTCAAAAACACGTACTGTTATGTTTGAAAATAACAACTGTATTTTTGGCACCTTTCAATTCACCTGTGTGAATAAAGAATTGCTATTTAATATTTACGAAGATGCTGCGACAATGAACAGTGCTGGGTGCGTCAAAAGTCAAAAAACACGTACTGTAAGGTTTTTATATAAATATAATAAAAAAAAAAAAAAAAAAAACAAATAAAAACAAAAAAAAACAAAAAAAAAAAAACCGGTATTATTAGGCAAACCTTAACAATCACCTTTGTGAATATAGAAATGGCTGTTTTAAGATTTAACTAGATGCTGCGTCAATGAACAGTGGCAGGGTGCGCAAAATTCAAAAAACACTACTGTATATGTTTTGATATAATAAACTGTATTTTTTATGCACCTTCACTTCACCTGTGGGTGAATATAGAATAGCATTTATAAGATTTACGTAGATGCTGCGTCAATGAACAGTACTTGGTGCGCAAAAGTCAAAAAACACGTAACTGTTATGATTTTGATATAATAAACGGAAATTTTTTGACCTTTCAATTCACCTGTGGTGCATATAGAATTGCTGTTTTAAGATTACGTAGATGCTGCGTAATGAACATTGCTGGGTGCGCAAAAGACAAAAACACGTAACGTTATGTTTTATATAATAAACTATATTTTTTGACCTTTCAATCACCTGTGGTGAATATAGAATAGCAGTTTTTAAGATTTCGTAGATGCAGCGTCCCCAATGAACAGTGCTGGGTGCGCAAAAGTCAAAAAACACGTAACAGTGATGTTTTCGTACGATACACGTTATATAAGGCAATAACAACCTGAGCGGATCTACAAGATTGCTGGATTGTAATTTAAGAGCAAGGTGGATATATCAACAATCATCAGTGTACTGGTAAAATAGAAACCTAATCAGAAATGTTAAACAGATAATCCAAAAGGTAGATTTTGCAGTAACAAAGAGACCGCAGTAACTAGAAATTATGTTTATCAATTAATTCCAATGCCCAAAATCCAGGAAATAATTCATAGCAAACTGTTAATATAAAGATATTCCACTACAAAGTCTACAACTAATCCTTGTGAACTTAATCCAAGTTTCTTTTACAGATAGAGCTTTTCTTTGTCGCCCGCTCCCCCCCCCCCTGCTCCCACAGCCGTGAATTTACAGTGGTAGATTCTGCTTTAAAATTCTCTAGCTAACAACATAAAAAGTTCAAATCCATAATCAAACTAAATGGAAGGATCACAGGCTAATAGTAGAGGTTTCTCAGATGCAGAAATAGACTATTTCGCTAGATCTGTTTGGCCACAGGCAAAACGCAAAGTCCAATCCTATGAACCTCTGAAGACACTGAGGCTGAAACAGTAAACGCTGGTTCTATGTAAAACGAGGCCATGTGAATTTTTCCAGCCAATCGAACCATTACACACCCAGTCCGGACGTCGCACACACATCTCACCCTGCTCTATTCTGTAATCTGAATTGCTGCCGCCAAAAATACAGGAAGCCGCCGAAAAAGGCGCGATCTAATAGATGATGCACAGATTTTTTACCTTAATAATCCGCATGATCGAAATTTCGATCACCATAAAAACCTTGCCGATTTCAACTTTGATCGATAAAAATCGCTCACACTAGTTATTACATATATTGTGTTACTTGTGTTACATTAACTAAACTGTTTATATTTTAAAACATTCTCTGTTGGACATAGCAGTGATTTCCTTAGTAGGTCTCATATGATATGCAAGTAATGCATCTTTTATGCCCATAATTATATGAACCCTAAACACTCAACCAATCTTCTCCTCCGGCATCACAGCCCGATGTGCAGTAACTAGGGGACAGTAGAAAGGCAGTTGTATGACCTTTCCTAGATACAAATATGATTGAATATCAAAATAATGCCGCATATTAGATTGCACAGTCAAATCGAGCATTTTTTTTTTTATGATTTAACGATCTCAATAATACTGTGGCTATACATAGTGGAAAAAGTGACACTAGAACGATGAGTATTAATCACTAGGACCCACATTACAATTGCCTCTTTATAAGATCTGAGCAATGTAATCCTCTCGGGATATCGAGTCTGCCTATTCATTGCGTGTCCATTGTTTTTTTGTGAAATCCCCTGCCTTTTAAGTCTTTCTATGCCAGTATTCAGTGTTTCTAAAAACACAGCCTCTGGAGAGTTTTCTCTTAAGACGTAATCAACTCCCAACAGGGAATTATTAATTAATAATATGTCTAGGCTAGAAGAATCAAATGTATACGATCGTTGTTTTTAGCAGTATTTTACCAAAATGGAGTCCACTAAAATTTCTGGAGCTTCAGTTCCTATTAATGCTCCCAACTAGGCAAAGTGGAACTATACTCTTATCCCCATGGGAATTAAAATTCAGATAAATTCATTGATATTTAAATAGTCCAACAAAATCTCAACGTGAGACGGCCCATCTCTCCTCCCACACCAGGATGGAGGTCCATCGATATATCTAACCATACACCGTGATGTGGTAGGAGAAGGGGCAGTCCAACGAAAAAATAAAGAATTCCTCCAAATACTCATGTAGATGTTGGCTAAAGCGGTTGAACAATTAGCCTCCCATCGCCGCACCTTGTTTTGTAAAAAAAACTTATTATCAAAGGAAAAATAGATGTTAACAACAAAAACTCTACACTATGTATCAAAAACTCATTGATGCCCAGGGATAATTTTACTATACTTCTTAAGAAACTGACCTAAAGTAACTATTAGTTTATCATGTGGGATTGAGGTAAATAATCCCACAACGTCACTTGTAAGCAAAGAAAAATTCATTTGCCAAGGAAATTTATCATATAGAAACTAAGCTCTTCGTATCCTCAAATAACCTGGTATCTCCAGACTTAGGGTTGGAGTAGGGTATTCCACCCAATCTCCCAAAAACTCGTCAAAGAGCCGTATGCCACTATTATAGGTCTAAGGGGAGGAAAAACCTCCTTAATGAATCTGGGTAAGGATGTAATATAGGTTATTGGAAATTGCACATATAGTTTCTCAGCTAATTTTTCCGAAAGCTCCCATATAGATTCCAAATCCTAAAAGATTTTCATTTTATTCTGTAACTACCTAGGGAGGGATCAGAGTGTATCCCAATAATAAGTGCTAGAATCTTTTAGCATTCTAAATTTAATGCCTTGGTATAAACCCGCATTCATAAGAACTACCCCGCCCCCCATATTCTACTGGTCTGATAATAAGATCCTGATTTTCCTGTAGTTTCTTGAGAGCTTACGTTCACTCTGACTAAATTCGAATAGCTTACTTTTACATGGTTTATTGATTTATCATGAGTTCAGAGAGATCTCTCTCAACGCTCTCCCTGAAATTGATCTAGCCCAACTCATAGACTGGAATAGGATAAAAATGCTCATTTTTTCCCTTTGAAAAATTTGGACAAGGATCAAATTCTATTCTGAGCTGTCTCACTCCTCCAACTTCTCGAGAAAGAGATGTAACATGTTTTCATCATAGCTTTTAATGTATCTAAGAAATCAGTATCATGAGTGGTAGTTTTTCTAATGTAACTATGCGCATCAGAGAATGATTTTTTTATTGTCAGAGACGTGCAAATTGTTAACTCCAATAAAGCCGATACAAATCGAATTAGTGTAGTAACAACCCAGTCCCTTTGATAACAAGATAATGTTTGGTTTCTGAGACTATATAACTCGAATAAATTGATTCACAGGAGAATCTTTCACTGAAGTCATTTCACTTCTTAGTTCGTGTTTATGCTTCCCGCCGCCACTCCTTTGGCGTTTTTTGAAGCCACATTTTCCGTACGTTATTCTGATAGCGCTTACTTCTAGTGCAACTTGATTCTCGAGATGTAGACATATCAGAGGTTTCTTCAGATGTCGATGGATTCATGAAGCATCAGTATTATTCAAAACCGCAAATGAAGACACGTTCCCTCTGTTGCGTTTCCTATAGTGTGGGAATATCCTTGTTGTTTCAATAATGAATTGGTCCTTTTTTCCAGAAACCAGCTAATACCTTGTTATTATCAAATAGTCCCTGCGAATCTCTCACAAACTTTCTATTCTTATTCTGTAATATAATAATATTCTAATTTTCCAGATTTCTTATTTAAATTCTCCACCAAATCTTTATATTTCTGAGAGAGTTTGAAGGTTCTATAGCCGTTTTTATCGTCATAATTTCTGTCTTACCTTCCCATTAATTTCTGTTCATGATTTTGATTAACAGTTGCATTAACTTTAAAGAGCATTCCACTAAGGTAATTTTGCCCACTCAACATTGAAGTCCTCCCCGATATGGATGTACCCTGATTTTTTATCCTCAAACCTCTCGATCATTTTCTATCCACATAGTTGTAGAGTTGTCTGCGCCCACCATATCCTTAACACTTTGTTCGACAAATTTTTCAAGTTTGTGCATAAATTCATTTTAATTCGCCTGTTCAGAGTTAGATTGCTGGCTGATGTCGTTGCAAATATTTGTGCAGCTTTTTGCTGGCGTTTCGCGTTACCGAAGCAGAGTCCATGTGTAAATGATTCCGAGTTGATTAAAGTTAATGCATTACTACTGCTGTTACGTGTATTGATAGTTAATCATTTGCAACACAACTTTTAATAGGGAATTGCTATGTTCAGGAAAATATCCATCAATCAGGGACACATTACAATGTTGAGCTTCACGCAAACAAACACAAATAACAAGTGTTGTAATCAAGCTCACCTGACATTCTCGATCACTATATCTCGCAACTGATCCCTGAGGCAGTGAATCAAGGCTCTCTCATATATTACAAATGCTTGAAAGGGATGCGGTCAGCACTCCGGTAGTGAATCCGAGATGAAAAAATCTGATAGATTTATTCTTTTTAATTAAATTCACGCTTTATTAGAAATTTAGTTAAATAATGTTATATTTCAAAAGCATCTTGATACAGCGTTCACCGACGCGTTTCGGGAGGCCGTTCCCCTTAGTCTTGGTTAGACGTATGTGATCGTAACTTCCCTTTTATATCATATAACAATATTGCATAAAAAATATATATTCAGTATACAATAAATAAACAAATTATCATAAGAAAAAACGCAATAATCCGATGCTAAAGGTATATGTACTATAACCTTACATAATTATACGCGCTTCGAACTCTTGAATCATAACAAGTTACCGTTAAAAGTGGAACATGAAGTCCTGTCCTCCAATTTAAAGCCGACTGGAAACCTGTGTTCAATCTGAACATCCACCAGCTTCGCTCACAAAAGTTTCCGTATTGTTGCAAGCAAAATTAGTCCACAGTATTCCAACTGTTAAAAACAAGAATCAGAAGGCCCTATCTGATATTAGAAAAACCGAACTGGTTAACATATCAATGCTACTGCCAATTTGCAGAGAACATCAGGAATGTTACAAGTTATTGTTTGTATGGAATAGAGAATAGTCCATAAACCACCACGGGGTGGGATATAAACGAACCTTTTGTCGAGAGAGAACTGTGATTTCAATTGAACACCAGGTTTCCAGTCGTAAATAGGAGAAGGACATCATGTTCCACTATAACGGTAACATGTATGATACAAAGTACGAATCGATTAATTAAGTAGGTAATAGTACAATAATACCATTAGCATCGATAATTGCGTATTTTTCTATGATAATGTTTTTAATTGTAATCCAGAAGATAAATTTTTATATGCAAAATTGTTAATGATGAAAAAAGGGAATTTTACGAAAACACAAACGTCACATCCATGCTAAGGGACATCGCCTCCCAAACGCATCGGAGAACGCTGTATCAAGATGCTTTAGAAATAACACATTTTTAACTAAATATCTAATAAAGCTGCTGAATTAATTAAAACGAATTAATCAATTAAGATTTTTATTCATCTCGACACTTACCTGGAGCTGCTGGACCGCATCCCTTTCACGCATTCCTGAAATTATAAAGAGAGCCTTTGCTTCACAGCCTCAGGATCCGTGCAGCTATAGTGATCGAGAATTTCAGGTGAGCTGATTACAACACTTGTTGTTTGTGTTTGTCACCACCAGATAGTGACTAAATCATACCACAACATCATAACCACATATCACCACCACAGAATGACTGAAAAATACCACAACACAACCACAAACCACCACCACACAATGTACTGAATAAACCACACAACACCCCCCAAACTGTTTAGGTGAATAAACACCATTAAACACAAGACCAATATTCCTAATAACCGATATAAAGGGGTATTGCCACGATAGTTAAATTGACGTGGGAACATCCCAAAAATATTGGTCAACAATAAAAAAAAAAAAAAAGCAAGTTTTGTAATTAATAAGTCATTAAAAAAATGTACCCTATTAGAATGGCCATCTCTCTTTCTGTTTCAGTTGTTTTACTTCTCGTTGTTTAGGGCTCCCGACCAGCACAATCTGTTCCCTGGCTGGCCGCGCTGCTCAGTTTGAACCTTCTCTCTGTGAAGGCTGGCTCGGGAACGCGCAATTTCCGCACATCCGTGGCTCCCACCCTGCCCGACCATCACATTCTTCTGTAATGTGGTTGCAGTGCAGTAATTCACCCCCAAGTTCTCACTCTCCACTGCGTCCCGTCTCAGCCCAGTGTAAAACGCCTCTCCCCCGCTGTCACAGACTCCTGCTAGTCTAAGCCCCGTAACCACATAGCTGATCCCTCCTCAAGCGCTCTCGATCTCCTCATTGCTCTCCGTGTAATCACAGCTGATCCTTCCTGCCAGCCCTCTCGATCTCCTCACTGCTCTCGCTGTGTAATCACAGCTGATCCCACCTGGCCAGCCCTCTCCATCACCCACTGCTCTTCGTGTAATCACAGCTGATCCCTCCCCAGCCCTCTCGATCTCCTCACTGCCCTCCGTGTAATCACAGCTGAGCCCTCCTGCCAGGCACCACGATCTCCACACTGCTCTCGCTTGTAATCACAGCTGATCCCTCCTGCGAGCCCTCTCGATCACCTCCAGCTCTTCGGTAACAAAACTATCCCTCCTCCACCCCTCCGATCCCCCCTGCCCCCCGTGTAATCACAGCTACCCCTCCGCCACACTCAAACTCCTCTTTTCTTTAATCAAGCATCCCTCCCCAGCAGTGTGGGACGGGGGGTCTGGCCCACAGGGGAAAGACTCGGGGCCCACCCACGTACTTTAAAAATTACCGGCCCTCAGACAAAAAGCGCCCATTTTACCACAAATACAGTGTGCAAACAAATTTATTGGGGTTTACAAGAATTACACTTTGCATCTAACATATCATAGACACAGGCTAAGTAGCTCCCCATTCCCCCCCCCCAAACCTCCCCCCACCCAATACAAATCCCCTCCACCACAACAAAATCCCCTCCACCCACAAAAAAACCCCCTCCACCCCTACAATATCCCCCTCCCCCCCCCTACAATATCCCCCCACCCACAACAATACCCCCCCAAACACCCACATACAATACCCCCCCCCCACATACAATACCCCCTTTCACCCACTACAATCCCCCGCACCCCCAATATCCCCCTCCACCCACATCCACTATCCCCCCCACTTTCCCTTTGGTCACGCACCTCACCACCTTATAAAATAAACACCAGCAAGAAAGTAGAAGGTAACTCCTATCACGGGGTCAGTTTCCCCGTTTTACAATCGGGGACACATGTGCCTGCCACTATCCCCCCCAATATAACTACAACATAAAGAGACCACATAGCGTCCACCCCAGGTAAACCTACAACACTCCCAATGGGACCACAAGTCAGACACCACTCGGAAAAACCTAAAACACCACCATATAGAACCCATGAGTCAACCCCATCGGGTAAAAACCAAAACACGCCATTAAACCACAAGAGGTCAGACACCACTCGGGATAACCAAAAACCCCACCTAAAACCGAAAGGGTCAGACCCAGCTCAGGTAAACCTACAACACCCCATATGAGACCACAAGGTCAGACACCAGCCAGGTAAAACCTACAACCCCCATATAAGACCAAAAGGGGAAACACCTCAAAGGGTATAACCACCACCACCAATAGATCACATATGGTCAACACCAGCTCGGAAAACCTTTTCAACATTACATAAAGACCACAAAGGTAAACCCCCGCAAGGGTCACCATCACATAACCAATAAAAAAATAACCCTTGTGTCAGGGACTCCCAAGACCAGTCTTCCTCCCATGATCTTTCCCGATTCCCTTTTCTTCTGAAAATCCGTTCCACACCGCCATATGATTTTCCCCGGGCCACAACTCACCCTGCAGAAATACACAAAAATATTTTAAAATCCTAAATTTCCCCAGCATTTCTTTACCTATTCCCACCTCGTACAAACACCCAGGGGGAGAGAGCGATACAAAAACCTGTATCCAAGGATTTGAGGGTGGGGGGAGGGCCCCAGGTAACTAGATACCCATTTGGTAGGAACCCCCCGGATAAGGGAAGCCCGGGCCCCCGGGAGTTCGGTACCCCACCACAGGGGCTAGTAAATACCCCCGTAATAAGCGCCCGTTACAATTAAAAGGCTACAGTTTAGGTTGGCGGACCCCCTAGGTACTGTAGGGAGGGGTTTGTAAGCCCCATTAGTTTGGGTGTAGTAGGGGGTTTCCCCCCTAAGGGAACTATAGGAGTTAGGGGCCCCTTTTAAAAAACGCAACTTTTGGGGCCCCCTTTAGGTACTATACAGGCAGTTAGGGGTCCCTTTAAGTCATACAGACAGTTTGGGGTCCCTTTTTGGGAGTAACAACATTTTGGGGCCCTTTAGGTTTCTACAGGGGGGGTTTGGGGGCCCCCTTTAGGGATTTGGGAGGAAGTCAGGGCCCCCCTTTGCACTGGTAGGTAGTCAACCCCCCTTTGTGTTTGTGGTTTTCCCCCCAAATGCCCCCCCTTTACAGGGCCCCCTTTTGGGACCCGACCCCCCTTGTAGTCAGGGCCCCCGTATAAACCAAACCCCCCTTGTAGTCAGGGCCCCCCCGTGGTATCAGGACCCCCCTTGTACAGGGGCCCCCCTATAGACTGGGGCCCCTCCATAGGGATCAGGGCCCCCCTTTTGGGATCGGGGGCCCTTTGATTGTCCAAGGAGCACCCCCCCGTAGTAGCCCCCAAATGCCACCCCCCCTGTATAAGCCCCCATTAGGTAGCCAGGGGCCCCCCCCTGTAGGGAGCCAGGCTCCCCATGTAGGTACCAGGGCCCCCCCTGTAGGTCCAGGGCCCCCCATGTAGGTGGCCAGAGCCCCCCCCCCAGTACCAGGCCCCCTTGTACCAGGGGACCCCCCATAGCCGCCCCCCCCCCCCCTTTTAGTCAGGCCCCCCCTTTAGTCAGAGCCCCCTATACAGTTCCCCCCCCCTAGCGTACCAGAGCCCCCCCCCCCCCTAGAACCATCCCCCCCCCTATACCCCTCCCCCCCAGACCAGGGCCCCCCTTTGTAGCCAGTTCCCCCTATAGCCAAAACCCCCCTTACCAGGTTCCCCCCCCCCAGTACCAGGGCCCCCCTACCAGTTCCCCCCCTAACCAGACCCCCCCCCTTACCATGTCCCCCCCTACCAAGCCCCCCTTAGCCAGTGTCCCCCCATAGACCCCGGGGCCCCCCCTTTGCCAGTGTCCCCCCATAGCACCCGGGGCCCCCCCTTGCCAGTGCCCCCCTTTTTAACCAGGCCCCCCAAGACCCCCCCCCAGTACCAGGGCCCCCCCCGCCATGTCCCCCCCCAAAGGGTTTGCCTCCCCCCCAATAGCCAGGCCCCCCTTTTCCATCCCCCCCATAGAGCCCCAAACCCCCCTTAGCCCGTGTCCCCCCCAAATAGCCAAGGGCCCCCCCTTTGCCATGCCCCCCCATAGTAGCCAGGGGCCCCCCTAGCCAGGCCCCCCATGACCGGGGCCCCCCTTAGCCCGGTCCCCCCCTAGTTGCCAAGCCCCCTTAGCCAGTGTCCCCCCCATAGACCAGGCCCCCCTTACCGTGTCCCCCCTAGTAGCCAGGCCCCCCTTAGCAGTGTTCCCCCCCCCTTTTCCACCCCCCCTTTGCCATTCCCCCCCCTTTACCAGGCCCCCCCCCTTTGCCATTCCCCCCCCCTATACCAGGGCCCCCCCTTTGCCATGGTCCCCCCCAATAAACCATGCCCCCCTTAGCCAGTTTCCCCCCATCGTAGCCAGGCCCCCCCCTTATCCAGTGTCCCCCCCATAGTAGCCAGGGGCCCCCCCTTAGCCGTGCCCCCCCCCTATACCCCCGGGCCCCCCCTTAGCCAGTTCCCCCCGCCCAAGTTGCCAGGGCCCCCCTTACCGTGTCCCCCCAAGTAGCCAGGCCCCCCTTAACCTTCCCCCCCAGTAGCCGGGCCCCCCTTTAAAACCCTTCCCCCCAAGTACCAGCCCCCCCCTTTGCCATGTCCCCCATAGTAGCCCAACCCCCCTGTATAGTTAAAAAAAAAAAAACAATCAACACTTACCTTGCCCCCCGCTCCGGCTCCCGCTCCTGGACATCCCGCCCTCCGCTCCGCCGCCCGACTCCGCCCTGCATACGGCTTTAAAATGACGTCACCCCCCGCCTATGTCACTAGGGGCCGCGCCCCAGGGTGAAGGGCCCAATGCGTTCACCTGCCGGGGAGATCAGGGACGCAGCGCTAGTGGCGCTGTGCTCCGCTGACACCCCACCCCGGGGCCGGGACATTAGTCCCCAACTCCCGGCCGGTCTCTGGGACTCGGACCGGGGGTTCAGACCGAGCGCACGGCCCCCGGGGGGGACGCAATGCCTCCGGGGGCCGCAGCGGCTCGGGGGGCCCCCCGGGGGATTCCCCCGGGCCCCCGGCGGCCCATCCAGCCTGCTGCCAGCATCTCGACTCCTCACTCACCCCTGTAATCACAGCTGACCCCCCTCAACCCTCCATCCCTCCGCTCTCTGTGTAACACAGCTGATCCCTCCTGCCAGGCATCTCGATCTCCTCACTGCCCTCTGTGTAATCACAGCTGATCCCTCCTGCCAGGCATCTCGATCTCCTCACTGCTCTCTGTGTAATCACAGCTGATCGATCCTGCCAGCCCTCTCGATCTCCTCACTGCTCTCTGTGTAATCACAGCTGATCCCTCCTGCCAGCCCTCTCGATCTCCTCACTGCTCTCTGTGTAATCACAGCTGATCCCTCCTGCCAGCCCTCTCGATCTCCTCACTGCTCTCTGTGTAATCACAGCTGATCCCTCCTGCCAGGCATCTCGATCTCCTCACTGCTCTCTGTGTAATCACAGCTGATCCCTCCTGCCAGGCATCTCGATCTCCTCACTGCTCTCTGTGTAATCACAGCTGATCCCTCCTGCCAGGCATCTCGATCTCCTCACTGCCCTCCGTGTAATCACAGCTGATCCCTCCTGCCAGGCATCTCGATCTCCTCACTGCTCTCTGTGTAATCACAGCTGATCCCTCCTGCCAGGCATCTCGATCTCCTGACTTCCCTCCGTGTAATCACAGCTGATCGATCCTGCCAGCCCTCTCGATCTCCTCACTGCCCTCCGTGTAATCACAGCTGATCGATCCTGCCAGGCATCTCGATCTCCTCACTGCTCTCTGTGTAATCACAGCTGATCCCTCCTGCCAGGCATCTCGATCTCCTCACTGCCCTCCGTGTAATCACAGCTGATCGATCCTGCCAGGCATCTCGATCTCCTCACTGCTCTCTGTGTAATCACAGCTGATCCCTCCTGCCAGGCATCTCGATCTCCTCACTGCCCTCCGGTAATCACAGCTGATCCCTCCTGCCAGGCATCTCGATCTCCTTACTGCTCTCTGTGTAATCACAGCTGATCGATCCTGCCAGGCATCTCGATCTCCTTACTTGTCTCTGTGTAATCATAGCTGATCGATCCTGCTAGGCATCTCGATCTCCTCACTGCCCTCCGTGTGTCCTCACAGCTCCTGTGTGTTGTCACTTCTCTCTGTGTTCTAGCAAAGCAATTGCTATTTGTGCTTAGCTAGAGCACAGAGATCTTCCCACTGCTGAGGCTGCCTGAACACTGAGTATTCAGCCTCGGGGGCGCGCATAGGTGGTGGTGTGATGACCTCACAAAGGGGCAGGGCTTTAAACAGGGTTTTTTTTTTTCTGAAGTTGAAGACGCCCCTCTTCTAGCCAGGACCATAGCAACGGGACTGGTAAGTACCAGAAGAGAGGTCGTGCAAAACCCCTTTAAATAGTGGTAGATACCTTGTAAGCTGGCGCTTTTAAGACGGATAAATGATTACAGCCAGTGAGTCACAAGTGATGTGTTCTCTGACTGGAGTCATACTCTTTCCCTTTTTTTCTACACATGAAGGCTTGCTTTTGAATGCCAAGTAGTGTTTTACTGACCTCAATTTAGTACTGTATAATGTTTTGTAAAACAATTATAATTTTTAGGCAGTGTTAAGCAGAAAAATTTGCTAATCTGCCATTGTTTTTTGGGTTTAATTTTTATGGACTTCAGCGTACGGCATAAATGTGATAACTTTATTTTGTGGGTCAGTACAACTATTGCGAAACCAAAGTTAAATGGTTTGTTACATTTTGCTATCGTTAAAAAAGAGCCATAACTATTAGTACCCCAAGTAAATACAACTTTTTGGTAATGGTATTCCATTTTTTTGGAAGCAGGATGAACAAAAAACCTCATTCTGGTATTGTTTTTTTCTTTTCATTCTCCCGGTGTTTATAAATGGGGTGTTTAACAGTTTAGACTTTTATCGGTGGGGAAAAAGCAATTAGGTTTATTTTTTATTGCACTTTTTTCATATGAAAATTTTTTTTTGTTTTATAATTTTTTTGTGTATATTTCTCAAAACTTTACTGTACTGCACTAATTCCTTCCTGTCTGCTAGTAGGTGTAAGGTCTGACAGATGTTTAGGGAGTTTAGTGTAGCACAGCAGGGGCGAGACGACGGGTAGGTGAAAGTAGGTGACTGCCTAGGGCGCTACTTCTTCCCAGACAGCAAGGAGGTATGGAGTGGGCTGAATTTTCTACTGGGGCGCGCCATATACCTTGTTTGCCTGGGTCACCAGTATACCTTGTCTCAGTCCTGCAGCACAATAAGTAAGCTATTACACTATGCTGCACCAAATTCCCATCATGATCTGCATGCTGCTGTACTGTGCTGCTGATCAGAGGGGATTAGTACAGTACAGTAAGTATAGTATCACACCTACTGACCTTCATTAAGCAACCCACACCATGTGTCTACTTTGCTGCACTAAAACCCCCTCATGATCTGTCTGCTGATCTATTTACTAAACTGTGCTGCTGATGAGGATGGGAGTTTAGTACAGCACAGTAAGTAAGTATAGTAGCACACCTACTGTGCTTTACTAAGATTCCCACATCATGTGCCTGCAGCACTAATTCACCCTCATGAGCTTCCTGCTACCATTATAGTAGCGGATTATGAGGGGTATTTGGTGCAGCAAAGTAAAGCTACAGACAGGGGTTTTAGGATAGTGGTAAAACACATAAGGGTGGGGGTGCAGTGCAGCCTCCTCTGTAATATAAATCTTGGAAGTGGCAGAACTCAGCAATAATCTTGTGTGATATACTCACCTAGTGCAGCAGTATCCAGTCTGAAGAGGATCTGGCAGCGCGGAGGACACTGCTTCTCTTCACACAGGGGAGGTGACTGTGCTCCGTGCTACAGGAAGCCTGCACAGCAGCTCCGAGGAGGCTCAGCTTTCTCACACATATCATAAGAGGGCAGGAGCTGGTGGTGCATCTATTTCAGCGTCCACAGTTCAGGTTGGCAGCTTAGTGGCAATGTGCCTTCAACAGTCCTGCTCACCTTTACCAGGCCATTTATAGAGAAGAAGAAGCTGGCAACAGACGATGTGCAGCCTGACTTCCTGCAGACTACGCTACCTGCTCAATGAGGGAGGAGAGGGAACACACCTTACTCCAGCGCCCCCCCTGCTGAGTGGCGCCCAGGGCGACTGCCCGTCTCGCCCGCCCCAAGAAACGGCCCTGCCAGCAAGCAATCCTTTGTTGAGGTCTATGACTGCAGCATGATCAAAGGGGATTTCTGTGACCTATTGCTTCATCCGGTTTTACAGTTACCTGATTGACCACTGGAGAAAAGCTTTGCAGATAGCTCTGGGGAACCTTGAAAGGATCCCAGGAATGTCCAGTCAGCCTGATTTTAGGGCACACTAATATGACACAGAATATAATGTATTAGCATAAAGAGTATGCTAGTACATTATAAGCATAAAATTAAGTTATAAATTAATAATAGAATTAACTGATGTACAAAACTTAATAAAATGTCTGTGAAAAAAAAAATACAGTGGATATTCAGTGTAAAGCATTTTCTCATACACACATTACATACAAAGACCGCCACACATATTGGGTATTCCAACAACTTATAGCCTAGAGCATTAAAGGGGTTTTCTCGCTACAAATATTTGCTTTCAACATAAAGGGACAGTTAAATGAAGACTTTTTCTAAATACATTGGTCAATAGATTTTACTTTAGTCGTGAAATAAGAGCATTTTTTGTGTGTTCTGAAGTACACACAGGTTTGTAAGATTACTTGCATAGCAGATGGGCGTCTGTTTTTTGATTAGTTGAGAACAGGGAGGTCTGTTATCGGATTAGTTGAGGACAGGGACGTCTGTTATCTGATTAGCTTCACTAAACAAAAGGTACATGAGCTATGAGGATTGAAAAGCATGGCTTCATGTGTAATCTTGTTAGAGATAACAATCCCCTGCACTGTCAGAGTAACAGCTGATGTTGAATATGCTAATCACTACTGTAGAATCACACACAGCCTGAGGAGACAGAGTAGGTGCAATGCTGCTAAAACTGCTAAAATAAACAGTGTGGTGAGAAAACCCCTTTAATATAATAATTCAGGTTTCATAGTGTTTTGGGAATAGTTTAAAAAAAATAAAAAAATAAATTCCAGTATATGCCTTTTTTCCTTATTCACGACACAAAAAAAGTTATATAAATTATATTGTAATTTATATGTTAATGCTGCAGTGAAAACAAATTAAAATGTATCCCACAAAAACAAGACCTTATGCTGCCCTATTAATGAACAAAAGTAAAATCTCTGAAATGCAGAAAGGCACAAATGTAGCTGCTCATTTCAGGTCTGGTCATTAGGGGGTCAAATACAAGTGTTTATTCTTTTACCTTTGTTAACTTGTTCTTTTTCTGATTATTAAATTCAACTTTTTTTTTCTTACAAGGAAACTTAAAAATTCTAAATCTAATTTTTCTTAATTATAACTGTTTAAAAATCCCAGTGTATTCTAAGGTATAACTTCCTGCACGTGTACAATGCTAACAGGGATTCACACCACACAGCCTGGTAATCCTTATCAGTATTGCTACTGACTGCAGCATTACAAGGGTTTATGGCCCAGGATCAGAGTTTTCAGTCACACACATCATATCTTCCTCCCCATTGATGATCACTCAGGGAGAACCATTGTGTATGTCCAATCACGTTAGCGTAATTGTATGGTACTAGGAATTAAAGGGGTATTCCCATCTCAGACATTTATGACATATTCACAGGATCGATTGATGGTGCAAGACAAGGAGGAAGAAAAACATTTACACTATAGAAAGTTGTCGATAAATTGTGGAGCTTCCGCTATTTTAAAGCTATAACTTGCAGCAAGTTTAGTCTATCAAGAAAGCTGAAGAGTTTAGCTGGAGAGCAATATTACAGAACACTGTCTTATAGAAACCCCTAATGGTTAATACATTCAATAATGATTGGTAAAGTGTGCCATACACAAGTATGAAAGCCTTTCCTGCACCTCACCTCTTTTAAATGTGTATTTAATTTTGGCCCTGTCTAAGGATATCAAGCAACTTAAACCAGCATAAATGAACATGGGAATGATTGTACGTCCAAAAGTTTTAACAAAACCAAACACACTGCATCTATTGCCTTAAATACATAGCTAACCCTTTCGTTAATACAGGGCATGGATCCAGCAGCATAGTGCTTGGCAACCTTTCAAAATGGACTTACATTATTAGGAATCTCTAAGGCTTTAAGATTCAAAAAGTTGAGCTTTTCAAGTTCATGTTAACAGGGCTTACTCTACAGACTCGTAATAAATCATTAAAACCACATACATTACGCATACATTATAAATATCGTCTGTTTGAAGATTTTACAATATTTGAAATACAAAAAAGTGTCCTCATATGTTTTGCCTTTAATATCTCAAAATTGTTTTATTTCTAGTTTATCAGTTACAGCAGCATTAAGTCGCAGTCTGAAGCAATTAAGCATCACACTATAAAATGAAGCTTTACTTGCTAGAATGGTAATCTGTTACGGATAGAATAAAACAGCATGCAAACAGATATTATATATGGGATAATGTAACTCATCTGTCAATTATACGAATAGTATAGGAATATTAAGAACAATACAATTGGCCTTATGTACTGTTTGAAACCTGTCTAGCGTTAAGACTGTATTTGTTGCCCAAAGCAACCAATCAGAGCTCAGCTTTCATTTCATAAAGGGCTCTGGAAAAGTAAAAGCTGAGCTCTGATTGGTTGCTATGGTAAACAAAGACAGTCTTAGACCTAGACAGTTTTCATACATAAGGCCCAATATCTTTATCCGGATCATGGAACTCCACAATTACTCATATTCTTTTTTTCCAGAATGTATTTTATTCCTTATTATACTCCTTAGCTGTTTAATTCTTGCCCATGAATAACAATAGGGAACACTCATTTTGTTGCCTTAAAAGTTGGAACTGTTTTTAAATATGATTCTGAAAATGACACCTATTTTTCACTATCAGCTCTAGTTTTGGAGATCTGGCATTGCTACCTTACCAAGTATATGCTGCTGAAAGTAATGTTCATTCAATATTGTACTAAGGAAATGTTGGATATTCATGTGAAACTAAAAAAAACTCATAAATTTAAAAACATTTAAAACATTCAAACAAAAACATGAACGTACATGAGCAAATTCAATTCTATTCATCTGCACTACTTATTTATTAACAAATTAATCACAAGAACAAAGTCCTAGGCTAAATTGCACTCAGGGCGAGGTGAAGAAATTTCGCCATAAACCAAGGCCAAAATGTACAAAAATCTTTAACACAATGTGCTACGTATAAAATGACAAAATAATAGTGATACAGTTACCAAATATAACACTGCTGCACGAAACCAGAATCCCAGGCTAAAAGTACCTGTTTCCTACATATCATCAGCATGTAGTGACCGAATAATACTGCTACACTATGACCACTTATCACCAGCACATAGTGACCGAATACCACAACACCACGACCACATATCGCCACCACATATCACCGGCACATAGTGACTGAATTTCACAACACCATGACCACATATCACCACATAGTTATTAAATAATACAGACTGACCATTACTGAATACAAACCATTATACTACAACCAATATTACTGTCATACTGTGACCATACAGAGATGGATACCAGTTGTACACAGGCTCTGCAGACATATAAATGATAACAGTAAAGTTATATCTAGTGACTCACAGGAGACGTCTCTTGAAGAGTTGTTCTCTTTTTCTTCTTCGTCTCCATCTGTCCCAGATGCCATGATGACTTCTCCCGGCCACGACTCTTCATTGTAGGCCATGTAGTAGCCCCTGTATCCAGATAGTAGCCCCTGTATCCAGGCATTTATAGGCCCCTTGTAGCAAGATAGTTGCCCCGTGTAGCCAGGTAGTTGCCCCTGTAGCCATGTAATACCCACTGTAGCCAGATAGCTGCCCCCTGTAGCCAGATAATAGCCCACTGTAGCCATGTCATAGCCCTCCTGTAGCCAGATAGCTGCCCCCTGTAGCCAGATCGTAACCCACTGTAGCCATGTAATACTCCATGTAGCCAGATTGTTACCCCTGTAGCCATTTAGCATCCCCCTGTAGCCAGAGAGTAGCCCACTGTAGCCAGGTAGCTTCCCTCTGTAGACATGTAGTAGCCCCCTGTAGCCAGATAGTAGCCAAATAGTGGCCGCTGTAGCCAGATAGTAGCCCACTGTAGCCATGTAATACCCCCTGTAGCCAGGTAGTTGCCCCTGTAGAAAGATAGTAGCCCACTCTAGCCATGTAATACCACCCATAGTCAGGTAGTTGCCCCTGTAGCCATGTAATACTCCCCCTGTAGCCAGATAGTTGCCCCTGTAGCCATGTAATACTCCTCTTGTAGCCAGATAGTTGCCCCTTTAGCCATGTAATACTCCCTCTGTAGCCAGATAGTTGCCCCTGTAGCCATGTAGTACCCCTCCTTGTAGCCAAATAGTTGCCCCTGTAGCCATGTAGTACCCCCCTTGTAGCCAGGTAGTTGCCCCTGTAGCCATGTAGTATATCCCCCTCCCTTGTAGCCAGATAGCTGCCCCCTGTAGCCACATAGTTGCCCCCTGTAGCCACATAGCTGCCCCCTGTAGCCACATAGTTGTCCCTGTAGGCATGTAATACCCCCCTCCCACCTGTAGATAATGATAATAAAATGATAAAAACTTACTCACCTTTCCAGGATCCCTGTAGTGCTGCCGGATTCGGGAGCTGGTGATCGGTGTAAGCAGCGTGACGTCATGAAAACCGTACACCCCCTTTGACGCTGTGTATGTACAGCGCTGACTAAGCGCTGATAGATACAGGGGAGGAGGCAGGAGGGGAACAATCCGTCCTGCCTCCTCCATGTACTAGCAGCTGCACCGCGAGTATGCAGCTGCCGACTGACTCTGTGCGACCGTCTTACGACGACCGTGCAGTCACAGGCCGATCCCCACTGCAGATACTAAAGAACCTCAATTTCAATTACTTGCACAATTAAAATGTCCAGGCAGTCTGCAAGTGGCTTTGTAAGGGCATTTCTGTAGGCAGCTGTCATTCAGGCTCTAAAGAGCAAGGGTAAGGATGGTCCCTATCTTCCTGATCATAAGCCCCATGTATACACTTTAGAATGCAACCTTTAAGCTTCTTGCCTCTGTCTCTGGTGAGAATGTGATTGCCATGGTAAGGTAACTGCAGGAGCTGCTGGGTCTCAAATCACCTCTGTTTTGATTGCTTGTGGCTGTATCCCTGCTTTTAATTGGCCCAATATATGGACCAACAACTACACAGGAAATTACCAGAAAAACAAAAAAATATGTTTTGAAAACTGGCCTTTTACTGAACTTAAAGGGGTTTTACCATAAAAAAATTCTAATGTAAAGTCAACATAAAAATAAAGTTTATGTATCACAGAAATAAGTTGATGAAAAGTATTTGAAAAACTGAGCTTGAGAAAGTGTTGTAAGTTTTAAACTTGCATGCATTAAAAAAATGAAAATGGTCTGGTCAAGAAGTGGTTAAAGAGAATAGAAGGAAGTGATAATCAGTAGCTGATGTGTGACTGAATGTCTTTGATGGTGGGTTCACATGTTCAACTTTTTAGATGCAGTTTTTAAAGGCAAAACTAAGAATGGATCATAATTGTAGGAAAGTTTATTAAAGGGAACCTGTCACATAGGGTATGCCCCCCCAGGCTGAGGACAAAACAAGCTAGTTGCAGGCATGCTGTGTCCAGCTCTGTGTTAATTATTTTGTAAGAGATATCAGTTTTAGATCATTCTAGGCTCAAATCTGGCTCTCATTGAGAACCTCCCCCCCTGCTTTGGAAGTACGCGCGGATCAGAACGTGCTTCCAAAACATCCGGCGTAATGTGGCGCATACAGTATGCGCACCAGTACTTCCTGTGAACATACCCTTAAATAGCTTCTGCATCTTACAAAATAAGGAACTACAGGAAACAGCAAGTCTGTCACTAGCTTGTGTTGCCCTCAACAAGGGTGGTATAATCTCTTTGTTTTAAATCCATTCTTGATTTTGACTTCAAAAGTTGCATCTAAAAAGCTGAACATGTGAACCCGTGAAGGAAAAGCTAATTAGCGTTTATGTAGTAGCCCTCATCTCTATATAATGATTAGGTTGTGAGGGATTTTACAAATATAATTTACATATGTGTCAATGGACAGTTAATTATGTTATAATAGTGAATACACCATTTTATCTTCTGAAATCTCACAGATTTCAAGAGCTTTATTCATTATTATTTATATCACGTTCTAAAATAAATGCTATCAAGGTGATACAAGACGAGATTTGAGTTTGTTAACATATTACATTATGCAGATTAAATTATGTAAATTAATTTCTATTTTCTCCTTTAAAATGGTAGCAAGCATTATACACTACTCACAAAAAGTATGGCTTTTGGTTGAAATTTCAGGATGAACATAAAATTTATTTCAATTTTTTTTTTAAATTAACTAAATGAGACAATTTCTTCACTTTAGAATGCACATGTCCAGCTGTTGACTGTTGCCGTTTATGGCACAACCTGCTGATCTTTAAAAAAGAGCTTAATGGCAAACTTCACAACAGGTGTTTGATCCCTGAATACATTTCAGGGATCAATTTCAATTGGGATTTCAATAGTCCTTATCATGCTGTTCACATTTTGACTTCATGAAACCAAGACAACACCCTTAAATTTATTGGGCGAGTAAGGGGTCAAGCACCTGTTGTGAATTTTGCCATTAAGCTCCTTGTTAGGGTATGCTCACACAGCTTATTTTGGCGCGTTATACTTGGCAAAATGCGTGCCGCAATTACGGTAATCCATAGCTCTCATAGAGAGCAATGGATTACGCGTCACTCTCCCCCCCCTCCCCCCCCCGCGTGTACATTACGATCGTATTGTATGCGAGAGGGGAGAATTGACATGTCGATTGTTCACGGCGATTACGCGCCACGAACAATGCATGTCAATTGGGCTGCCCCCACCCACCCCCCCATGCTTTGGAGATACGTGCTGATCAGCGCGTGCCTTCAAAGCACCCGGCTACTATACGCGCCGCAATACACTGTGTGAACATTCCACAAGTTGTGCAAAAAGTACTAAACCATAGTTGGATATGTGCATTCTAAAGTGAAGAAATTGTCTCATTTAGTTCAATTCCTGTAGAGAAATCATGTGTTTTGAGCTTGCATTGTGGGTAAATAAGCTGTATGAAGGCTCTCTGCACACATGTCCCTTGTTGCTATAATGGTAAAAGGTGCGATCTATCAGAGTTGCAAAAAGGGATGATAATTGGCTTTCAGGTCAAATGTGGCATTATTTCTAAAACTATGCAGCATGTGAACTATTCGCGTGCTGCTCTGGTGAAAGTGTAACATGAATGGACAAATGGCTCTACAGCTAATCAGTGACATGAATGTGCCATTAGTGAGAGGTAAATTTCAGCTACAAAGGTGTATGAGGATATGACCAAAAGAGCTCTAAAAGCATTCATTGGTCAGGTATATCTGTGCAGGTACACTATACCTCCAATAAGTAGTCAATTTCAAAGAGGAGAGGGGAATATCACTCCTAAATAAACATAAATAACCAAAATAAATAAAAAGAGCACTATATGCCATATGAAAAATATTAACAAACTTTTATTATTGAAGCATAATATAAAAATGTAATAATAAATGTTTAAAACAACAACAAGAGATGATAACAAAACAGGTCTCCTTACAGGTGGGAGAAGTAATTAATATATAAGACGTATATAATTCACACTCATCAGTACAACATAGTATGCATCATAGTAGCCTATGTAAATAGAGGGGTAAAAATATTCACACCCCCTGAGGAAGCAACTGCGAAATGTGCAAATTGTTTTTACATCAGATAATAGTCACCGTAATACTTGTACTGTGAGTATCTATAACCGTCCCAAAGAGAGGTTTCTCCTACCTGTCAATATTCACTGAACAACAACATAGATTGGGTGCGGTATAAATATATGCATTTATTCAAACAATTTCTTTCGTGTATAAATTTTAACACTTCCAAAGTTTAAAGAATCAGGGAATGAATAATGTAGTGGCACACTCAAGTTTCATGTTGCAGCAGCTGCCATTCAACCAGTCCAGAGGCATTCATATACCGGAGATAGCAGGCACCGAGTGGAGGGTAATACTTCGCCCTCTTTCTCAAGCATGCGTCCACCAGGTAAGTAGCAAATTTTATACCCGTAAGGCTTAATCTAATAAAAACAACACAATAATGTATAAACTGACATATTTCCAGTCACAGAAACACACAAAGATTAAAATTCCCATTTAACCCTTTAGGAGTCAATGACTCCAATAAGGCAATCCAAAAGACCTCTCTTTGTTACAGCTTGTTACGCTGTAATTTTGACCCAACATTCTGCCTTTACCGCGGATCCATTGAGAGGGAGTTTGGAACATGTGTCCCAATCTAGGGTCCAATTGGAAAACTCTCCAATGCTTCAAAATTGCTCGCTTGATGATCCCTGCATGTCTAGCATAAGTTGATACAAATGCACACCTTTCACTTCCCTTCTTACTTTTTACTTGGAGTATCTCCTGACGTGATATCTGAAACACCTTAAGCCTTGTTTTTTCCAACTCTTTTCTATCATATTCTCTAAATGAGAATTTATCCACGATCTTTTTTCATATTAGACAGGTCGCTTCTATCCTCAGAGCAGTTTTTCAACTTCCCTGTATACATCCGGGTCCAATAGCTGTGACCTGTAACCTGCTAATATTGTTCCATATTCATGATAACTGATGCTCCCCCCCCCCCCTTTTCAGCCTTTTTATGACAGTCGAGGGATTTTTTTTAAGCTGTTGAATGGCTACTTTCTCATCACTATTTAGATTAATTTCTGATGTTCTTTTGACTTTATCCCATTCATCAGTGACCTCTTTAATTACCATCTGTTGAAAGCCCTCTAATGTAGCAGATGATATATCCCCATCAAATTGATTGTTAACCCTTAAGGGAGTTGTCTCACTACAAGGATTGCTTTTTATCTTCAAGATCTTGCAAAAACAAGTCACTTTGCAATGTGTGTCCATTAACAGTGTCCTACATATTCCTAGATATCCCCTCTTGTATGGGCTGCATCAGCTCCTCAGGTCACTATAGCTTCAGACCTGTTCAATCTCTCATGATAGGCTGCCAGGACTGGTCACTATAGCTACAGACCTGGCTTCTACTGCAGCCTAGTAGAAGCCAGTAGACACGCCCCTGAATTCAAAGAAACCAAGAAAACAGGACTGAGGTAAGAGGAATCGACGTAGTGAGACAACTCCCTTTAATTTTTTTAGATAACATCTAATTAGATTTTGCCCGATCCCAATTTTGCTTAAAAAAATGCATTTTTATTCTAATACTTATACAGAGTTTATACAAATCCACTGGTGTGTCAGGTGAGATACCTCAGAGAGCAAACATCCTGCAACCATTGCTGGAAGAGCATGAGCTGGTGGTGGTGGGGTTATGGTCTAGGGAATGTTTTCATGGCATTCTCTGGGCCCACTCATCCATGTGGAAGGCGCTATCAACCGATTTGGATATAAAGTCAAGCTGCTGTCCGTGCTGCTGCAGCACGTGAAAGTTGCTCTGGGTATTAGCTAGTGGTCCTTTTAATGTGAATCGACTGTGTAGTCCCCTTTTTAAAATGCTAACTAAAAAAGAAGCTAATAAATAAAGTTGCCAAACGATAATAATATTGGTAAATGTTTAATAGTAATCATGATATTTTGTAGAACTGTCGTAGCTTTTAGATTTTGCAGTACAGACTAGATTGTTTGATCGCTGGTTTCATCACAGTCAGTTTACACTTGGGAAGAGATATATTTATTAAATATATATTTACTGTGGCTGGAAAGGTCAGACTGTTAAATGTTTGATGGATTGTGTTGACTTTAGAGCAAAACATTCTGGAGACTCATTGTGGGATATTTAAGTGTTTGACAGCTTATAAATAGCTACTTAAACTAAGAGAGACAAATGGAAAAAACAAGATTGTTGCACATTTTATTTATTGATCAATATATTATAGCTACAGAATATACAATCATTAAAATATGTTGATTATTAGATACCCATTTCATCCCCAAAAGAACATAGATACTGTTTAAACCGATGGCAAAGCAGTAAGCCCTTTCCTACCATTCTCTTTCATGTAGTCCCCAAAGGAACTTTGCCCTGGTACCACAGGGAAATGACACTTTTCACTGAATACACATATTTAAAACAACCCCAGATTTATGTCGCATGGCTGGACCATTGTAAATCTAGCACTTCTTACCCTTCGTCTCACCCAAACATCCTAATAGATTGTAAGCTCTTGCGAGCAGGGCCCTCACACCGTGTGTCTCATCTGTAAGTAGTTTTTCATTGTGCAATGTATGTCTTTTGTCTGTACCTACACCCTCCAAATTGTAAAGTGCTGCGGAATATGTTGGCGCTATATAAATAAAGATTATTAATATTATTATTATTATTATATTCAGGATATGCATACAACTGAAACCCACGGCAGATTAGCAAGGAGGACTATGTTAGGACTATATTAGCACAAATGCCACTTTGAGATCACAGGTCAGAAGAAGCCCCAGCCATTCAGATCATCGTGGAATTGGGTTAAGGTGAGTATAAGTTTTACCATTTTCTTGGGGGGAAAAGGGTGCTGCTTCCTATGAGTAGGTAAAAGCATGAGAATTGTTATTGTGTGGGAGTACAAAGGTTTGGCGGAAGCAAACGGGTATTACTAAGAATGAACTTTCCTAAAACAGAAATAACAACACCCTGTGTGACCCCAGTGTTATAAAATGTCTAGCTTTAATACTTTCTGGAGGAGAACACAGGGGGTATTATTATTTGGGTATAGGTAATTTTACTGTGCGTTGGGCAGAAAGGTGTTCTTTGTTCCTGTGTTGGCGCAAGAAAAGAGGCATTATTACAGTCGAGGGTCCACAAATGAGGCATTATCAGCAAATACCACTTTGTAACACTGCATCTTCTCTAGTTTCCAGCACAACGGGAAACGTGTATGAAAACCGTCTAGTTCTAAGACTTTCTTTGTTGCCCATAGTAACCAATCAGAGTTCCCCTTTCATTTCATATAGTTCTCTGAAAAAAAATGAGAGGGGAGCTTTGATTGGTTGCTATGGGCAACAAGGAAAGTCTTAGACCTAAAGAGTTTTCACACATGACGAAACCTTGGGCCAGACTCACCTTGCTCATACACTACAGAATGTGATACTTGGTGAACGCAGAATTTCTTTGCAATGTCTTGACTTTTTGTGGGGTCTTTCGACTTCTCTCTGACATATTCAGGATTTTTTAAGATGTATAGCATGATTGTGTTTCTGTTGATACTTTTTGTCTTTTGCTATCAACACTTTTAATTAATTAATTTTCAATACATATATAATACATAGGAAAGAAGAACAACTAACTACAAAAAAACCTAAAAAAATGAAATGAAGCTAAATTTTATCAAGAGCAGGTTCAAAAAGTTCAAGACTGTTACTGAGGGCCACAGGTATGAAAACTGTTTAGGTCTAAAACTCACCTTTTTTGCCCATAGCACTATGGGCAAATAAAGTGAGTTTAGACCTAAACAGTTTTCATAAATGTGGCCCTAAGTGTATAATTTCAGGAAATTCCATTAGTTCACTAGCCAATTGCTTAATTGCTTATTGGTTTTATGACAATCACAGACTTAAAAATATATATATATTTCAAGGGATTTTTTCACTACAGGCTTTTGCAGGCATCTTAACATTTTCTCTGGCTTAGATTGTGAAATCCAGGGGAGGGTTTCTCTTTCCAGTAGGCATGTCTTCCCTCACTGAAGAGTGGTGACCTCGTCCCGTTCCCTCCATTTTCCTGCTTCCTCCTGAATCCTCATTCTGTGTGGGCAGTGGGAGGGAGTGGATGTCACAGGTCTCCATACTTCCTGCAGTGGTCGGTTACCATGCCTGGAGAGCTGTGATAGTCACCTTCCACCCATGCTCCATAAGCAATCCTTGTAACTAAAACACATGTATTGGTGTAAAAAGCTATAAATACAGCAAGAAATAATTAAACAAATGTGAGAAATGCACTCTGTGCTCTTCTCTATCAGACAAGAGATAGAGGGGAGCAGAGTGTATTAGGATGTGTTATATGGGTGTGGGGAGCATAGTGTATAAGGGTATGTTAAAGGGGTGGGAGATGCAGAGTGTTTAAGGGTGTGTTATATGGGTGGGGGAGCATAGTGTATAAGAGTGTGTTATATGGGTGGGGGAACATAATAAACAAATCACTGCAAAACACTATACTGATCATGGGTATTCAATAGTACACATCACAGCAGAAAAAAACCACTAAAATATAACATTTATTAAATATACATTAAAAGATAACTATCCCCTACAAAATTGTTATGATAAGATCAATACAACCAAATCCAAGGAGAAAAACAGAGATAACTCACGGTTAGATGATTCACAGAAATATAAGACAGGAAAGCACAATCTCCAAAATCCCGTGCTCTCTGGGGAAAGAATCTTATACTCACCCTAGATATATCTGCCTACTGAGGCGGGGACATCGCCCCGAAAAGGGCGGCTCAGCCGAAATACTACTCCCTGGAACAGAACTACACTGTAGAAAAATAAAAACTACAAACACCATATACAATATAGTCCAAAAGGAAGCCCGACGCGTTTCCCCCTCTGTAGATGTAAGGGTTAATCAGGGGATGTAGAAAAAAACAATGTGGTGTGTTTAAATATGTGAAGAAAAAGGAAAATTTTGGAAAGGGAGTACAGGATCAAGTTCAGTACAAAATAAGGGATTTCCTTAACTGCGATACAGACCATATAATCTATGTGATACAATGTTTAATATGTAGAAAAAGCTACATTGGTAGTAGCATTAGAAAGTTTAAGACAAGGATCGCAGAGCATATATCTAGTGTAAGAAAAGGCATAAATACATACTCGGGAGCAGCTAAACATTTTATAGAGCAGCACAAAAGTGAGATGGAAAATATGTGCTGCTTTGCAATAGAAAAAGTATCGAAACCTAGAGATGGAGGTGATTGGGAACGGCAGGTGAGATTAAGGGAAGCGCATTGGATCTATGCATTAGAAACCCGAGCCCCACAAGGGTTAAATTATAGAAATGATCTTGCATATCTTTATTAGATAAGAAGAAAGATAACTGTTAGAATATTATAGTCCTGATTAAGATAAATAAGGTATAAGGTGTATAAGTACGATTTGTTTTTAAAGAAATAGGATGGGACGTAGGAAGGAGGCGGTAACCAGATTCCAGCGTCACTATATAGGTAACTTAAGTTTATATGTATGTGTGTTCTCACCGTGAGCAAGTGCTCAATAAACAGCCCAAAATGCGTTGGTGGATGCTAGTGTACCCTCTCCATATTTTATAAAGAATAAAGCAGCATTTATCTTTTGCATCAACGCTGGCCCTCATTCTCATTTGTTTGCTGGATTCGTTTGTGGGCTCTTGGCCGGGAGCCAGAGGACCGAGCGTAAGGAAGGGGTGCAAGCTGCCTCAAGCAGGAAGGAACAGGTGCAATCGAAAAAACATCAAGTGGTGAGTTGCAGTCTTTTTCACATTTTAGTGAACTTTTTTTGTTGTTCATCAGGGGACACTAGAACTATCAGCCATACCAAAAGATTGCTACAGAAGGGTGACCAGTATGATAAATGATACACAGGTACACCCAGAAAATGAAATGGTCTGGCAGTAAGATAAAGAGGTAGCAACCTAAATGATTTAGGTAATACAAATCAATTGCAAAAGTGCTTACTTTTACTGTCCCCATTATTACAGATATGATGTTTGTAGTGAGAAAACCCCTTTAAGTTGGAAACAAGGAATTGTCTGGAGTACAGCCTCTTTCTCTGAGCAAATAAATTACTTTGGAAACTGTTGTTTTGATAAATATATTTGATTAATTGGCAAGTAAATAGCAGAGTAAAGAATAAACAAACAGAACATAAAAACACAAATTTAGTAAAAACTGTTAGGTTGAGAAAAGTGGATTATAGAGCAGTTTTTCTACTTTTGCCATGACATAAGATTCTCTGAGATGTTTTTTTTTTCGCAAGAAGGTATTTACAGTATGAGAATAAAATGTGGTTTTTACTCAGATGTTTCACAGCTGATGACACATGGATCTGAGCCCTAAGAAGCAAAGTCTGGATCTTATATTTATTCTAGAAGATTATAATAGCATTGCTCAAGTCAGAAAAAATCACAGCTAATAGCTAATCCTTAACCTCCAGTACGCCAACTCAAAACCATGTATGTTTCTTTCTGAAAATGGAGTTTTTAGTAAATTTGGACTACTACAATCCTATAAACTCAAACACTCCTAAGTTACAATGGCATAATGGAGAACGGGAAAAAATTTAAAAAAGACCTATCCATTCATCCATCAAAATATCTACATATGATCTATCTCAAATCTATCCAAATCTACCTATTTTATAATCCTATGTGCCTTATGTTTTTTTTTTTATATATATATTTATCTCAAATATCTATCTATCTATCTATCTATCTATCTATCTATCTATCTATCTATCTATCAGCCCGCCGGCCCCATGGACATTCATTACTCGCGGCGCGTATTCGCCGCAAGTAATTGACATGTCACTTATCTCCCCGCTCGTACAATACGATCATATTGTACGAGCGGGGAGAGGAGGTGTAATCCATAGTTCTCATAGAGAACTATGGATTACCGTAATGTCAGAGCGCATCTCTCTCGTATTAGAGCGCAAATACGATGCGAAATGCGCGCCGAAATATCCCCGTGTGAACATACCCTAAGGGTTAAATATGTTAGACAGCAACTAATCAGTTGGCTCTGTCAGTTGATGTGTTGGAAGCAGATAAAATAGACCAGTGAAAGGATCAGAGTATCTCTGACAAAGGCCAAAATGAAGCGGATAAGCTGGTCAGAGTATATCCTAAACAGCAGGTCTTGTGGAGTGCTACAGTTATGTAGTGGTTGGTACCTACAATAAGTAGTCCAACGAAGGACAACAGAGAACTGGAAATAGGATCATAAGCACCCACATTTCATTTATGCATGTAGGAAGCAAAAGTCAGCCTATATGATTAAGATTCCACAGAATATATCCTATAGCCTAAAATGCTGAAAAAGTCAGCTATTGCACTAAAAGAAATATGTTAGAACACACACTGCATCACATCGACCTGTATATGGGGCCTTATAGCTATAGACCAGTCTAAGAGACCATGATATCAGCCGACAACAGTCACATATACACAGGAACTGGACCATGTAGCAATGGAAGATGGTGGTCTGATCTATTTAACAATTTAACATTATGTAGATAGCCAGGTGCCTGTGTTACTTATATATTACATTATGTGTATAGCCAGGTGTCACTTATCTGGGATAGAGATTGCGCCAGTATTCAGTATTAGAAGAAGACAGCCCAGCAGCATTGCAATTCTCTATTCAATGTTCTACTGGGAAGCCATAAGTGCTGACGTTCACATAGATGTGACATTGACACATACCACCTACCTAACATTGCTGCAGACTAAGTGCATCCCTTCATGGCAGCAGTATTTCCCAGTAACCGTGGCTTCTTTAAGCAGGGCAGTCACCTTGTCACACTGTAAAAATTGTTCAAGAATGGTTTGAGAAACAAAACAAAGACTTTAAGGTGTTAACTTGGACTTCAAATTCCCCACATATTAATTCAAGCGATAATTTGTGGGATGTACTGAAAAAACAAGCCCGATCCATGGAGACCCCACCTCATAACTTACTTAGCAGATCTGCAGCTAACATCTTGGATCCACATACCTCAAAAGGACATCTTCAGAGGTCTTGTGGAGTCCATGCCTCAATGGGTCTCATGTAGTTGTTTTGACAGCGCAAGGGTAATCTACACACTATTAGGCAGGTGGTTTTAATGTTCTGGCTTATCAGTGTACATTATCTATATATATATATATATATATATATATATATATATATATATATGACATTTATGTACATATCAAATAGAAACATTCCATGAGTCATGAGATTTTTCAAGCCTGTGTTAATAAAGATCTCGCTCGCATATGGATGCCATTTGTAAGCAGTGGTGAGAACACATAGGTCAGACAACACTTTAGTGTCTGTCCATCCATCTGTTTTCACGTTGCTTGTAAATTATAGAATCCTCTAGACCCAAATGATCATAAATCAGCTGAGGGAACATGTTCACTTTAACCATCTGTCATAAAACAATGAATTAAATTCATGCCTGTCAAAAAATACTGCTGCGAATTCGCCTTATTCCACAGCAGTAGAAATACAAAGACCCATCTCATTGCTGTAATTTATTACCTCCTTGGGAGATTTGGGTGATTAGTCCTTGGCCCACCAACACACAGAAAAACAGTAGGAACTCCAATAACTCCAAATGGAAATCTTAAGTCAAATTTATCAAACAAATCTAAGAGAAATCTATTTCTGTTTGGAGAAGGAGGAGATATATTGCATGTTTAGTATACTAGTCCAACATCTGAACATTTGGCTGTTCGGTATTTGTGAGTTTTTGAATTTACATCTTAAATAGTATCACCAATGGACATGTGATGTATTAGACATGAGTCCATCTTTAGCCAAATAAAATATACAACTGCAAGCAAAGAGGTTTCTCAATGTTAACAACAACATATTTGTTCAAATGATGTCACTGAAAATCTTCTAGGTAGACCTAAAAAAAGCATCGATTCAACGCTGGAAAAATACACTGATAGAAAGTGAAATATGGTAGAAACGGGCAACAAAAAACACTGTAAAAATGATAAAGTACTTCAGTAACTATTAAACTAAAACAGGCTTGTTGAATGGAAAAAATAAAGAATTCTTCTAGGGAAAAAAATCTCAGCCACATATTCTTCCAATTTTCATTGGTCAAAAAAAATACTTGGTGAGCTATTAGTATGCATCAATTTCTATTTAAAAATCTATCTATCTATCTATCTATCTATTTTTTATACATTCATACTATTTAAATATTATATATTATATATATTATATATATATATATATTATATATATATTTTATATTATATATATTTATATATATGTTTTTTTATATATATAATTTTAAAATGCAGAGGCGCATTGGATTTCCTATATCCTGGGCAAAGACTCCTCAATATTTGAGATTTCTGTCCATCTACTGTCCCCCTCCTCCTAATTCAATTACTCTACTCTAATTACTCTAATGTCACTTTTTTTCTTACAATAGGCTCTTGCTCATAAGTCTAATGTGCAGTTTGGGGCCTCTGTCACAGAATATGTTACATTTGATGGGAAAAATACTGCAGCATGGACTCCATATTGCATTACATCTTGGTAATGAGACACCTTTCTGATTACTGATACATTTTAGCTGGTGTCATTACTTTCCATGCCTTTTTCTCTTTCTTCATGTATTCAATACTTTTTCCCTGTGTCATTTCTCAATATTACACATATTTTATTGACGTCCATTGTTTGATTTCTTTGCCTGTGTGGATTGGAAGGGTTATAACTGACAATGGTGAGCATTTCATATCAACAGCATCTTTAGAAATATATTTACTTAGAGAATTGGTGACATGTTCAATATTTATTCCACCTAATATATATATATATATATATATATATATATATATATATATAGTGGCAGAGGGACCACCGGTAGTTGCATGTTTTTGCCACTAGAAGGTGTGCAGTCGGAGACCTGCAAACAACACGCCACCAACAGTACCTGGCCTTGGTGGGATAGGAGCCAGCCATAGGAATTGTCAGCCACACTAAGTGGTTGGCAGCCGTTTATAATTAGTTTGGCTTTTCAGCCTTTCCTGGGTCGGCTTTTTTGGGAGCAAACAATGTGTTGGGTACTACCCCCCTGTTCCAGGACAGGTTTCGAACATGTCCCTGGAGGCCTATGAAAGCCTGGGACTACAGGTGTTCAGAGGGCGTGGTCTGCTCCTGGCAGTGTGGAGTAGCAGAGTGGCTGACAAGAGGCTCTGGCCCCCCAGAGGCTTAGGAGAAGCCAGATCCCAGCAGGAAGCTGGGTAAAAGTGTGTTGTGGTACTCGGCGATAGGCCGTGGCCACGGATAGACAGGGCCACTTTTTTTTAGTGGGCCCGGAAAAGGGCCTATTTTCCCGCTTCATGAAATTTTTTACAGTGAAATTAAAAAGTTTCTGGCTGAGGAGTTTCTGAAGCTGCGCTTTGGTTAGCCAGTAGCCTTTTTACAAGGAACGGGCGGGGATTTTTTGGAGGTGGCCTTAAGGTACCCCCAGGGACAGTTTCCGGGGAATTTGGGATGTGAAAAAGGCCTGTGGATGTATAAAAAAATTTTTTTATATATATTATATATTGTAAATATATATAAAATATATTTATATATTATATTTATTAAATTTTTTATACCGTTATACTCGAGTATAGCCGAGTTTTTCGCACAAAAAAATGTGCTGAAAAAATCCCCCTCGGCTTATACTGAAGTCACTGTCACATCGGGCCGTCGTGGCCCCAGTGCCCACAGGGACGCTTTAGTTTTTGCGGGTCCCCAGGGAGAGATAAACTGAAGGCGAAAGGGAGCGCACGTGTGGACGCTGCGGTGGTTGGGGGCATGTCCGCGTCCCTTACCTATATGCGATCCTCCGGAGCGCATATGGTGAAGGAAAACCATGCGGGTAGAGAGCGAGCGCTCCTGCTCCGCGTGGACTCCGGCAGTCGTTTTACTGGCGGCCTCGGGTTTCCCGGGACAGGCAGCGTGCATGTAACCTGCGTGCGCGGGCCCGATGACGTCACCCGCCCGTGGGGAAAACAGGAGAGCGGCGGGGGGCCCGGGTGAGAGGAGAGGGGCGGCGGGGAGAGGAGCGCGGGAGCCGGTAAATTTTTTTTCTTGTTTTTAAAACCCCGTTATGCCTGCCTATACCGCCCAGGGGACCATAACTGCCTATAGAGGACCTATACCTGCCCTTGCCTACCTTAAATGCTATTCTGCCCTTTGCCCTATACCTGCCTATAGCCTACCTAAAGGACATACCCGCCTATAGCCCCCTTGCCTACCCAGGGGCCTTCCCTGCCTTTTTGCCTGCATAGGGGGACCTTTACCTGCTTAGCCTGGCCCAGTGGGCATATACCCGCCCATGCCCGCCTAGTGGGGCTATATCTGCTTTAGCTGTTAGTGGGACTATACGCTTATGCCCGCCCAGGGACCTATACCGCCTATGGGTCCCGGGGACTTACTGCCTAGGGGGGCCCATAACGCCTTACCTGCCCATAGCCCGCTTATGCCTGCCCAGGGAACCCCTTTTCCCCCCTGGGGGGGCTATAACAAACCTATACCTCCCTATGGGGGAAATTACCTGCATTATCTGCCTTTGGGGGACCTTTTATCTGCCTTTTTTAACGCCCTTTTTTACCAGCCTTCCCCCTCCCTTTTGGGGGACATTTTTGTTTGCCTAGGGGGAAACATTAAATTTGCCTTTCCAGCCTTAAAATCCCTTTGGGGGACTTTTAAAACTCCCTAACATCCCTATGGGGGACTTTTAAACTCCCAAAGTAATTTTATTGTTATCTTTTTTTTTTTTAAAAATTTTCTAAAGAAACCGCTGCTTTTTCCCAACCCTGGGGTTTACTGAGTAAATAAGTTTCCCCGGTTTTTTGGGGCAAAGGGAGGTGCTCGGTTAAAACCTGGGCGGTTATACTCGAGTATATAGGTTTTTTTTTATTATTTTTATAAAAATATATATATAAAAAAAAAAAAAAAATAGTGACAGAGCGATTGGCTTTCTTTTATGTCTCGGGGCCCCAAGGGTAGCGTACGATTTTGCCCCTTTGAATTTTTGTGCCATGAGATGCCTGGCTTTGGTGGGGTAAGTTGACAATTTTTTGGTAAAGAAACCATAGGTTCTGATGTTTTAGTGTTAGCACAGCTTTTAATGGTATAGTGATGGGCGGGCCCCAGCCCAGGCTTTTACCGGTGTTTGGGGGCCCTTTTAAAAAGCCTGTTGTCCGGGGACCCCCGGGGGCAGCGTGGTTGGCTATCTGCAGTCGGGAGCAACCCCCAAAAGGGGGGGCTTTTTGGTTTGGAAAAGGGGGGGCCCTTTTTGACCCCTTTCCCTGGCCCCTTTAAGGGGAAAGCCAAGCTGTTTTTTTAAATTTTTTCCCTTCCCCCCTTTTTCCTGTAACTTTTTATTAACCAACTTGGGAAAAAATATTTTTTTTAAGGGGTTTTTTAAATCGGATTATTTTAGTGGACCCTTTTTTAAAAAAATTTGGGAAAACCAAAAAAAACCACCAAGGGGTTTTGGGGGTTTTGTTAAAGACGGGGGCCAGGGAAAAAAGGCCGTTTTGAGTCAAAAGGTGGAGAAGGCCCCGGGTTTTTAAAAACCGGGGGTGCCCCCGCCGGCAAAATTTGGGAAATTGGGGAAAACTTGCCTGCCGGGGTTTTTGGGACACCAGGGGGCCCCCGCAAAACCCCGGGACTTGGACTGGTTTTGGGGGGTTGGGGGGGCCAGGGCCCGAAAGGTTTTTGGGGGCGCGGGTTAAAAAAAAGGGAATTCGTGGGGGCCAAAGGGTTTTTTTGGGGGGTTTAGTGGGGGCCCCAAAAGGGGGCCAGAAGGGGGGGTTAAAGGGGCCCCCCGGGCCCCGGCAAGGGGGTTTGGGGGGTTCAAGGGAATTGGAGGGGGGGGAAGGGGGTTTACGGGAAAAACAAGTTTAGAGGGGGAAGGGAAATTTAAATTTTTTAAAGGGAACAAAATTAAAAAAAAAAAACTCTTAGGCACGGGGCCTATGATTCGGAAAAGGGTGCTAAGGAAGGGGCAAAGTTTTAAATAGGGTCGGCCCTTTTGGGGGACCAATCCCCGGCGCCCCGCCCCTTTTAAAATTTTTCCGGGACGGAAACAGGGGCGTGGGGGGTTTTAAGTTGGACAAAAGAGCTGGGGGTTGCCCGCAGTTTGGGAGTACCGGGCTGCGGCCCCGCCGCAGCTGGGGTCGCTGGGGCCCGGTCCCTGCGCCCCGGGACAGGGGGGGTCGCGGGGGACACCCGTAAAAAAAATAAAAAACCCCCGGGGGGCCTCCCCTCTTTTGGGCCCAAACTTTTAAACCTAGACAAGAGACCCCGACCCGGGGATGTTCTCCTCCGGCCCCCCATGATTTTTCCCCCGGCCCCAAACCCTTTCCATCGACCCAAAAAAATCGTTCCCCCAAAAACCTTTCTTCATGGCCAAAATTTCTTTGAGGGAAAAACATTGGGGGAAATCGTAGGGGGGGACGAGGGGACCACGGGGAGGGAGAGAACCGGTAGGGGTTTCAGTAGGGAGACAGGGAAAAGGAAAGTTTGGGATGCGCATGTTGGGGGGAACCCGGGTTTTTGAAAGGCCACCGGTTTGGGGCCCCTGGAATTTAAAAAGGGGGCTTAAAAACCCGGGGCCCCAGCTTGTAGCGGGGGATTTTAAAGCGGACTTTCCCTGGCAGACACCCAATTTCCTTTTTCCCCCGGGCCCAAAGGGGGGAGGGGGTCTTCTTTTCTTGTCCGTTTGGGGCCCTTCATAGGGCCCGGGAGGCTGGAGCACAGATTGGCGCGTTCCCCCCAAAGGCAGATGGGTCGCGGACAGCTTTTCCCCCGCTGGGAAACATCGGAGGAGGCAGGGGCAGGGGGAAAAGGGGGTGGGCGGGGATCCCGCCCGAAGCGATAAAAGAAGGGGGGACCAGGGAATTTATATGAAAATTCCGCCCATGGCAATGGGACCGGCCCAATCATTTGTTTTGCGGATAAAAAGTGGGGGGAGATGGGTTCCCCAAAGCTTGGTTCCCCTTTTTTCCCTTGCCCTTTGTTTTGTGGGTGGAAAGGGGAAAAAAAACCCGTTCGGGAGGAGGAACAGAGGCCTCCCCAAAAATTGAGAAAAATTGAACCCCCCGATACGAGCCCAATATGGGGGGGGAAAGTCCATGAAAGACGGAAGATATTTTTAAAAAAATAAAATTTGGGCGCAGTCGGGGAGCAAAAGGGGTGGGCCCAGGCGGGGGGAAATTTGGAAGTGTGCCTTTTTAAAAAAAAAAAAAGGTAAAGGGGGAACCACCCAGTAACCGTTTTTAACCGTCAGAGGGAGGCAGATCGGTGATGAAGCCCAAAGGCAATGTCCCCCCCAAGGGACTGTTGGGAAACCGTCGGGAGGTGGAGTAAACCCGGGGGTTTTGAGGCGGAGGTGATTTTTTTGCGGGCGGCGGTGGTACAGGTTTCCCCACAAACCCTCTTTCACTTCTTTAGCGGGGATCGGGCCACCAGTAGAACGGGGGATAACCCGAAAAAGCTTCCCCCCTCCGGTGTCCAGCAATACGGGAAAGCACGGGCCCCCTTTTCAGAGTCCTTACCCGGAGTTTTTGGGCGCACATACTTTTCTTACGGGAGGACCCACTTTGGGAGTCTAGGGGGCCCTGCAGTTATAGACATTCTGGGGGTTTACAATGTGCCGGGGAAAAAGACCCCCTCTTTTTCCATTTTACGTCGGGAGGCAGGGAAAAGGGCATCGGCCTTGAAGTTTTTTCTCTGCCGGTGGGAAATGGATAACATAATTGAACCGGGCAAGAAACGGGGAAAACACCTTGTTTGACTTTGGGTTGAAAAACGTTGGCGTCTGGAGGTAGAGGAGATTTTTTTGGTCTGTGTAGATATTACAGGATATCGAGCACCCTCCAGGAAGGTGGCGGCCCCTTCCCCCAGAGCGAAGCTTAATGGCCCGAAGTCCCGATTTCCCCCCTGGTTTTAGTTCCTCTCCCCCGGTGAAAAAGTTCTGGAAAAAAAAAAACCCACGGTCCGGAAAATCTTTCCTTTGGGCCCCTTTTGGGGGATGGGCCCCCCCCAGCCCCCACGGAAAAAGGCGTTACTTCTAAAAGAAGGGCTTCTCGGGTTTTAGGTGCGACAACCAGGTGCAAAAGGGGGAAATGCTTGCTTTCAGGGTTGGAAAAGGCTTCTTCGGGGGCTGGTGGCCACAGTTTGGGTTGGCTTTTCTTTTTGGTTTAAAAGCCACAATCGGTGCCACCCAAAATCGAAAAATGTGGGGTGGGAAATGCCTGTAGTTTAAATTTTTAAAAACCCCAAATAGCGGGTTTTATGGCCGGGGGGGGCCGACGGGTCGTGGCCAGTGTAGAATGGCGGGAGTTTAGTGGGGTTTCCCTCTGCAGGCCTTTGTCCCCAGGGTGATATATCCCAGGGAAAAAAGGGGTGTGGTTTTGGGGAAACAAGGGGACTTTTTAGTTTGGCTTTAAAAAGGGGTTCTCAAAGCGTCATTTTTAGGACCTGGGTTTCACATGGACTGGTGGGTCTCCCGATCAGGCGGGAAAAAAACCCGAATTTTCATCCAAGTAAAACAAAACCCCGGGAGACTACAGAAGATCTCTGAAAATGTATTTACGAAATTCTTGGGAAAATGCTGGGCGGTTTTTACAAAACCCAAGGGCTCATAAATACTCGAAGTGCCCCCTCACGAGTATTTTAAGGCCGTCTTTCATTGTTTGCCCTCGGGATCCAGTATTTTATAGGCCCCCCCCAAAACCAACTTGGAGAAGACTTTTGCTCGGGAGGGGAGATCGAGAGTTTTAGTAATCAGAGGTAAAGGATACCGATTTTGATTGTGGGTTTGTTGAGACTGGGTTTAAATCGATGCAAAGGGGGTAAGGAAAACCCTCCCTTTTTCTCCCCAAAAAAAGGGGAACCGGCACCCGCCGGGGAAGTAGATTTGGGGGGGGGGGGGGAAGCCCTTCTGAAAGTTTCTTTAATGTTGGCCGATTTTGCCGGGTTCAGGTACGAGAGTGGATAGACCCCCACCCCGGGGGGGATAGTCCTTTGGGGAAAACAGGTCTTTTAGGACAATGTAGGGCGATGGGGAGGTAGAGTTTTCCGGGCCCGCTTCTCGGAGAAGCGTCCCCTAAGTCCTATATGGTGGTGGCAAGCCCGGGGAAGGGCTTTTAGAGGAGGGCTGTGGAGGGAAAGGGGCGGGACCTGGCCCGGGGTGCCCACAGACAGCGAGACTGGCAATCTCGGCCCCAACGGGAAAAATTTGCCCCTCTTCCCGTCGGAGGGATGGGAGCGTTTACGCTGCAGCCAAAGGAAAACCCCCCGGGGCAAACCCAGGGAGGGGGGGTAGCACGGGGAAGGGAAAGCGTTTCTCCCTGTGTAAAGCTCCCCCCTTTTAGGGCCACCCGGGTTTAGTCTGGAAAGGTGGAGTTTACTCAAAAAAGTTCGCCACTTAAAGGACGAGAAGAACCCAAGGGTTGGGCTAAGCGGACCAACCCCCGAGACGATACTTGGCCCCCCAAAAAACGCATCCAAAAAAAATTCCCGGCAATCCGGGGAATCCTAGAAAGGGACCACTTTAAAAGAGGGGTCCCCGGGAAATTTGGGTTTTGGGCCCGGTGGCGCATAAGCCCAGGAGAGGGGTTGTTTACACCTAGTGACGCCTCTCCCCGAAGCCAGGTGCGTGCGTTTCCCAGAGTTTCAGAACAGAGGGGACAAAACCCTGAGGGGGGTGTTCGGGGGCTGCCGCAGTTTGAGGGTAGGTCCCCCTAAAGTCGTCGAGTCAATTTTGGGGCAGGGTTTGGGCCTTTTGTCCCTTGATTTGGCCTTTTTCCATGGGGTGGCTGGAAGAAGGCAGTGGAGGCCGAAAAAAAACACCGGCGCAAGCGGGATAGAAAGACATGTTTGGATTGGTTTCACCTTTTGGGGGAGAGCTCCTTTCCGTCTCTCCGCGTCGCCCGGTGGATTTTAGCTGCTTTAAAGGGAAAAACGGGGGGTCCGTGGCGGAGGGAGGGCATCCCTTAAACTGGCTGGAGGGGGCCCCCCCCATAAAGGGTGGCGGGACAAAAACTGCTCATTCCAAACCAAATCCGGGAAACTAGGGTGGGGGAAATTTCACGGGTATTCACCAAAGGGAAAGGGGGGTTCCCCCTTGGGTGGAGATTCGCATGCGGGGCTCGGGGACGGGAAAAGCGGGGGAGGCTCTTCCGAAGCAAATCGGAACTCCTGCAGGAACACCAAGATCAGCAGTGACCGGGAAACTCCTCGGTCCAGAGGGGGTTTTGTCGTCCAGGGCCCGGGCTTTCCCGGGAGGAGAATTTTTAACCCCGAAAGGGTTTCCTTGGACCGTTTGGATGGGAATTGCCTGCCATAAGTTCCACTTTGGGGGGGAAAAACTGGGTTTATGAAGGGCCCCCGCAGGCCTTTTTTGGGGCCCATCAAAAATTTTTTTGGCATAGAAAACCGGTTTTGGGGCCGGCGGACCAACCCCCCAGCGGGTGGCCCAAATTTAAAGGGCAAAGGCAGCCCATTGTGCTGCTGTAGGGGGAGTCTGGGAAACATAGGGGACGCTTTGGGTTTAAAAGGGTTTGCTGTGCCTGTGAGCGTCTGTTTCGGGCTGTTGGGGCCCGATGGTGGTGATGGCAGAGACGCTGCTAGAGGGACCTTTGGGGGGATCCCCTGGCCCAACAAAATGTAAAGGTATGGTAGTGGATCCTTGAACACCACAACGATGGTTAAAGGCCCCGCCAGGGAGAGGGGTTTAAATAGGTCCGGTTTTTTTCCCCGAGCCCCGCAAAGCGGGATGGATTGCTGCGGCGGATTCTACCAGGCGCTACCCCCGACGTGACTTGCTTGCGGGTTTGGGAGCCGGGGGGTGTTGCCCCGGGTACAGGGAATCGTGAAAACAGGCTCGTAGTCGGGGACAGGCCCCCCCGAAGGCCAAGGGGGCAGGGGGGGGCAATGGTTCGTGGTCAAGGGACGGAAAGGGAGAAGGGATTTGGGACCAGTTGGACGAACAAGGGGCCCTAGGAACGCTTCCCCTCAGGCACTGGGGACTTAGATTTGGGGAAGGGGCTAAGGGGAAAGGGGCAGAGCTTAAATAGGGTCAGGCCCGGGGAAGGCCAAAACACCGACGCATGGGCCCCTTTTTAAATTTTCCTGTAGTGCGCCGGGCGGGAAAAAGGGGCCCTGGAAAGGGAAGTTTGGACACGGGGCCCGCCGGGGTGTCCACAGCCTAGTACCGGGGCCGGGGCGGGGCCCGGGCAGCTTGGGGGGGGGGTTCGGCGGTGCGGGTGTGCCTGCGACCCAAAACGGGGGTCGCAAGGACACCTGTAACAATATATATATATATATATATATATATAATATATATATATATAATATATATATATACTATATATAGCATCTGTCTTGAAAAAGAACTCTGTTCTTGAGTGGAAGCATTTTCCGTTAACGTCACTATCCTGGGAGAGGGTATTCATAGTATTGGTATAGCATATGGTTCATTAAATGATGCCATTAAAGTACTGCACTTATCTTACAATGCAATAGCAATGGAAAAACTAATAAACTATGACTTTTGAAAGTGAGGTTGAAAAACACAAGGTAAAAATTGGTGCTTAGGATTTGAGTCCAAGTCAAATTCAACCCAAATTCTAGAGCCTTGGTTTAGGGAACTTCATTTTGGAAGGAAATTACCCATAACCATAAGTTGTGGTTAAGGTTAAAACTGGTCTGCAGGGCTTTTCTTACTTGCCCCTGCCACCTCTGGTAATGTGGTACCCAGGCTCTGATATCACTTTCCATCTGACATCAAGGTGATGTTGGACCAGAAGTGATGTTGGAAGTGAGGTCAGAGTGTGAGCACTGTGGGATAGAAGGTGACGGGGAGCAGGTGTGTCAGTGACTGGAGGCAACTGAGACTGGTAAATTCAGCCTTGCAGACCAGTTTAACCCCTTAACGACCGCGCACGGTCTTTTGACGGCGGCCGGTGTGGGTCGTTCGTCTGCAGCGACGTCTTTTGGCGTCGCTGCAGACATCGGAGTTTGCGGCGCCCGGCGCCGCAATTGCGCTGCGATCGGGGCTGTACCCAACAGCCCCGATCCCAGAGCATGTCCTGTGAGCATCGGGGTGTGGAGGAAACCTCCGCAACCCGATGCTTTAACCCTTTGATTGCGGCGGTGCGTTACCGCAGCGCAATCAAAGGGTTTCCCCTGATCTGTGGGTGATCGGATCACCCGGTGACCCGACAGAGCATATATGAATATGCTAATACATTTCCAAGTTTAAAAAAAAAAAAATATGTAAAACAGTTCTCCCTTCAGGATAGTAAAAAAAAAAAGTAAAAAAAACCATGAAAAGTGTAAAAAAAAGAATAAAAAAATAAATAATAAAATAAAAATAAATATTTAATAAAAATAATTGTGCATAAATTACACACACAAAAAAACCTACACATATTAGGTATCCACACGACCGTAATAACCTGTAGAATTAATCTAACAAGTTATTAAGTGTGAAATGTGAATGGTGTAAAAAAAAAATTAAAAAAACAAAAAAAATTTAAACAATTTTTTACAAAAATAATGCAATTATTTATAAGTGAACTTAATCTATTCCCCCATAAAGTACAACTTGTCTCAAATAAAACAAGGCATCATCCAACTGCGTCATTGAAAAAAAAAAAATTCCAAACTGTTGAAACGAAGGAGGCAAAAACAAAAAAAATTTTCTGGCAAAAAGGGGGTTTTGCCACGTGAAATGTTGACTTTGGGATTTCCAAATGGGTTTTAAATCACTTTTTTAAATATATGGATTACAAAAATTGCAGTCTGAAGGCTACAGCCTTCCTTACATGCCCTTGTTTACTTCAAAGCTTCTATTAGATACGGCCTGACAAGAGCTGGACGGGCATGCGCAGAGAGAGCTTCTTATCTGATGAGACTGAGCTGCAGAAGTTTTTAAGGCACCGGGTAGCAATATGTTTTCTTTTGTATACAGAATAAACTAGTTGTAGTGTGATTAGATACCTGCTTTATCTGATGACAGGGAACATGAAGAAGCTTTCAAGCTGCTGTGTAGAATAGGTGTTGTCTTTTGTATATAGAATCCACAAGTTATAGTTTTTTTCATTTCAGTGAACATGTCACAGGATCCCTTATGCAGCTTTGTGCTCTGGCTGTGTGCTTCTCTCTCTCTTTCAGCTCCCTGATTTGTTTACATTAGCTAATTAGCAGATAAGGCTCCTCCTGACAGTGCAGTCTGAGGCTGTGTCTGCTGTGTTGACAATCCACTCTTGTACTGTTTATTATTTCACTTAAGTTTTGAGACGCTCCCTTGGATTCCTCACTCCTCACTGGCCCCCACCCTCTCTCCCCTGCAGCTTCATGACACAGTGTGATTTGTTTACATCCTGCTATCATGCTGACCGGAGGTACGTAAATGATCTCTTGGCATATCCCCTTTAACTACTTTTCAGGCGTTCGGCTTAAGGGGTTAACCTTAACCCGAGGCTGGGATAAGGATTTTTTTTTGTCAGGATACGGGTTGGGTTTAGGGTTAGAATCACAAAAGTTTGGTCGAACTGGTGTTGTACGGAACAGGGTATTGAGGAGAAGCTTGGACAATAAGGCCGTGCTGCACACCTGTTCGACATTTCAAGATGTTTCAAGAAAGGCGTATTCCAACCCTGAAATGTTGCACAGGTGTACAACATTGCCTGATTGTCCAAGCTGTTCCTCACTACCCGACTGGGATTTAAGCTAAGAATTCAAATAAAATTAAGTATACCACTATTTCCTATGCTTTTTAGCAATGCTACATTGGATATGTATATGGAGTGCTTTTAAAGATTTGTATGATGCACGAGTTTATATGCGGTAAAAGGAAATCTTTTGATAGTCTATTTAATATTCGTTACATGGCGAATGTGGCGAGACCCGCCCTCAGAACGCCCACAGCACGCCCCTTCATGTTAGGCGCATTGGCGAAGCTTTCGACTAATGCGCAAAACACCTATGTTAGGTGTGTCCGACATCAGAACAGGCACGGTGAGGCTATGTTCACACGGCTTAACTGCGGGACGTAATTACGCCCCGAAATTACGCCGTGTGGCCGGGGGTGTGGTGGGGGCGGTAGCGGGAGGCCGGCACTTTGACTTGCATTACGCCGCTGGTAATTCACATGTCACTTATCTCCCCGCCCGGCGGATTCGCCGAGCAGGTAGAGGAGACGTAATCCATAGTTCTCTATGAGAACTGTGGATTACCGTAATGACTGGGCACTCCGGCGCGTAATTACGGACCGAAATATGGCCCATTTTAAGCCGTGTGAACATGGCCTGAGGCACATTATACGCCGGAAAAAGTGTGAAGAGCCAAATCATACATATCCCCCTAATTGCCATATCCTAGAATGCCTTGTAAAAGATATTGCAGTTTGGTTCATTGTGGCATGAATACCTAATGTAGCCATAAATGCATGTATATAAATGCCCTAATTATTATATGAATACTGGATTTCAGTTAATTTTCCTACATCATTTCAATGGTATAATGTACTTTCAGACCTCTAAAGTTGTAGTTTAAGCAAACAGATTAATTTTTTATCCCACTGCACTGGGGATGTTAGATTTGCCTATCCTTGGATAAAAGATGAACTGAGATAATATCAAATGTATATATTATATCAGAAAACAAACAAAGCATATTAAATGTAATGTAATGTATAATAAATAGGGGCTTCTGCTCTATGTCCAAAAGTGAGGAAACATGCCAACAATGTTTTACCATGTAGTGATGAATTACCTCAAAGTGAAACATGAAATTTCGTTTTGTCTTTGTTGATTTAGCTGCAATTCCCATTATCTTGTTTTCTTTTTTAGCCTTTTTTATCTTACTAGGAAAATCTGACTAGGAAACTACAAAAGAGTTATAGGTTTGCACACTGGCTGTTGAATTTTGTGGACCCAATAGCTCTTTTATCTCTGTGTGTCACCAACAAGTAATGTTGTCTCTTCTTTGACCACATTCAGCCCAGCATTTTTGTTAAACCAGATCCACATACCAACATCCTGTTGGTCAACCGAGCATGTATCTAGAAGTAAGGCCGTGTTCACACGGCTTATTCCCGACGGATTTGTGAGCCGTATTGAGCTCACAAATCCGCCGTGAATAAGGGGCGGGACGGGGGCGGGGCCGGAGCGCGGCGGGGGCGCCACTCCCGTCCCCATAGACAATGCATTATCTACGGCGCGTACGCGCCGTAAATAGTGTGCATGTCACTTTCTCCCCCCGCGGCGGATTCGCCGAGCGGGGAGGAGCGACGGATTCCACTGTTCTCTATGAGAGCAGTGGATTACCGTAATTGCTGCCGCGGATTGGCGCCGTACTGCAGCACAAATCCGGCGCGGAGTACGGCGCCAATCCGCGGCAAAATAAGCCGTGTGAATGAGGCCTAAAGATGAACAACATATTAGCTAAAAGATTGCTGGTATAATAAAAGAAAATAGGAGGAAATAAAAAAAGAAGCAATAAAAGATCCAAACATACATAAAATAGAACAGACCCTTTATTCATCTTATATGTAAAACATTTAAAAACAAAACTAAAACAAATGCTCCAAACTACAATAGATGGATGCAACAGGTGCTGCACTCAGATGGATAACAGTTATATCTACTACGTAATGGTCATAAGCAAAAAAGTAAATACATAAATAAGGCCTTATTTTTACACCTACAACAATAAAGTATAAAACATAAAAGCCATATTACCGTAAGAACTTTCATTAAAACTGTGAACTATCATTAAAAGACTTATGTGCCATATGCACAGATAAAAACCAGGCACCTCCCAGTACAAATGCTATGACATGGTTTATAAAGTTCATAGTTGTGATGATCATTTCTGTTATTTAAAGAGGTATTTCCATCTCATTCATTACTTTAAAATAATTTGTATCAGTTGGTTGAGAAAATAGAAAAAAAAATATGTTTATATGCTTCAGGTGCTCCAGACTGATGGTGTCAGATTCATTGCTCACGTGATCCTGCAGCTATTCCCAGATCGCAGAGGCCTCCAGATACATAAAGCATGTGACTGTTGAGGTCGTTGATTGACTGTAGTGTTAAGGGAGCACACTGGGATCGACGACGGTGCTTCTATTTTTTTCTACACTCCATCCCCCTCCCACGAGGGTGGGAGGGGGTTGTGAAGGATTACCATCTTCATTGTTGGCAGTGGTAAACAGAGGAATGCTGGGAGAGGTCAGATTCAAACCTCCCCAAATGCCCCTTTGTTCCTCTGACAGTATTTTATACTGGATGCTGTCATATGAACAACCCCAGTTTATTACTGGGAAGAAATGGAGGAAGAGCACAGAATGCCTACCACCCTCCAGGACAGTAAGTTTAATGCATTTGGTACTGTGTTACAAAAAAAAACAAAAAACTGTGTTAGTCACAGGAGGTTAGTGTTAGCTTTGGATGAGAAGAAACACCACTGGCTGACACCAAGCCCCAGTGCCAGTAATGGAGAGACATCTATCAGACACCTCCATACCAACACTGGAAAAACAGTAACAAAAATACACAGACACAAGAGGAAAAAAAACACTTTATTGAAATAAACACTTCCCTCTGTTGACCATTTTGTAAAAAAAAAATGGATCCAATTGTGGCCTGACATAGTCCAACTAATCCAACGTAGTCCAAATGAGGGAACCTGCAGAAAAAATAGAAACACTCCAAAAAACATGTTTATACTAAACTGCATTCCCTACACCCCCTGAAGATAATGCATGCAGCTGATCATCTCGGGAAGCAAGGGATGGACTTCAGGCCACACAATGTGATCCTGGGGAACAGGCCACAGCTGCCTCACCTCAACTTATCACCCCACAGTCCTTACACCTCCATCCATCACCCCAAACTCCCCCACTTCCACCTTTCATCATATGAGGAGTTTGTACAGAGATGGGGGACAGTTAGGGAGGTGCTAGAAAAATTATAGAATCTAGAATGTGTATGTGGTAAATTTTGCAGAGACAGATCATTTCTAGGAGAACTTGTTTTGGCAGTCCGGACCAGATGGTGAAGAAAAGAGAATGCAAATGACTGTAAGTCACTGGATATAACTGCACTGTTATCACTTATATGTCTGCTGTGCTATGTGCCATTCAATTTTATCATTAGTGAAACCAGGTGTCGTAAATGTCGTAAATCATACCTCCTGCGCTGCTGTGCCTCCTAGGCTAAAAGCGTTATGCCTAGGCTTGGGGCTCTTTGCCTAAGAGACGCTAGGAGCAGCATCTCTGTGTAGGTGGACTGATGATATCATGTCCCCATGCCGGACACAAGCTCCGAGCATGAGCTGCTTGGCAAGAGTATGAGGAAATGTGAGTATCTTTTTTTGAACACTCAGAGGGTCTACATGTCTACCTACAGGAGCTCTATATACCTACCTAAAGGGGGTCGACCTACCTACGGACGGCCTATAAACATATCTACAGGTGTCTATACCTACCTACAGGGTATCTACTGTATATGACTTACTACATGTGACCGATATACCTTAAGGGGTCTACCTACCTACAAGGGGTCAATATATCTACCTACAGGTGGTTATAAACATAACTATGGAATCTAAAACTACCTACAGGGGGTCTATATGACTGCCTACAGGGGGTCTACCTACCTAAAGGGGACCTATAAATCTGCTTATAGATGGCCTATATACATTCAGGGGGCCTACCTACCTACATATATAATTATCTGCAGGGTGTCTACATACCTAAAGGAGTCTATACACTACCTACATGGGTCTATACCTACCTTACTTACCTATAGGGGGGTCTGCCTACCTAGTGGGTCCCATATATTTATTTACAGGGGGCCTATATAACTGCCTATATGCCTGGGCTATATAACTGGGCTATATACCTATAGGGATCCTACCTATCTACGGGGGCCGGTACATTGATCTACAGGGGGTGTGCCTGCCTACAACAGGCATTTATAACTATCACAATGGTCTTTACCTACTTACAGGGGGTCTATACCCACAGGGGGTCTATATAACCACCTACATGGGGCCTATATTTCTATCTACAGGGGGCTTTTATATTTGCCTACAAGAAGCCTGTATACCTATAGGGGGTCTACCTACCTACAGTGGCCCATATATTTATCTACAAGGGGCCTATTTATCTATCTACAGGGGATCTATACACCTACCTACAGAGTGCCTATAGACCTGTATACAGGGGGCCTATACACCAACCTAAAAGGGGGTTCATCTATCTGACTACTTATTTTTGGGGCTGTGCCTATCTACTATATTGGGGGTTCACTTACCAACTATGAGCGACATGTATGATCGGGAATTGCGCCTGATTTCAGGCGTCTACTGCGCCTCACCGTGCCGACTCCACTGTCGGAAGCAGGGATGCGCTGTTAGGCGCAACCTTCGCCACTTTCGTATGCACCTAACATGAAGGGGCGTGCAGTGGGCACGCTGTGGGTGTTCTGGGGCAGGACGCGGCACTTTCGAAAAATCCGAGGCATGCATGATTGCGGGTTGACAAAGTGAGGCACATTACAGCTCCGACAGGCAGACCTACTTCAAAGTGGTCTACCTGAGTCGGAGGAGGCGCAGGGAAGCTAGAACTTATTATAATAGCGCAATACAATACAGTTACAACAGTATAATAATAAAAAAGAGTTGTCTTTCAAATGAATGAATGAATAAAGAGAAATATCCAAGTTGACTAAAATCGTTTTCAATGTATCGAAAAAGTTGATCATTTAAAATGAAAGCAAATATATATAAGATCTGAAAAGAAAGAAATATCAGCTGTAAAAGCTCTTAAAAAAGGGAGAGAATTAAACTAATTTTACATGAAAGAAATCAATGCTGACGATGTACAGATGTTAATTTGTGTTTTTTTTTTTTTTATAAAAAATTGAGATGTATTTGTTCTTCTTTCACCTTCTATTCTATTTTGTATGTACAGCAAGAGCCAGCACAGCACAGGTCTTGCTGGGACCTGTGGTTCTCCAAGCCGGATTTCTATGTTCCCAGGGCTTAGTTCTTGACGTATTTAGGGACGTATTTACGTCCGTAAATACATCACCAACTCAGCCTTAAATAATGAACAATTAGCTTAGAATGGCTACCAATGGGGAATCCGGACGTATTTACGAACGTTCGTAAATACGTCCAGATTTCCCATTGGTAGCCATTCTAAGCCATTCTAAGCTTATATATATATTTGCTTTCATTTTAAATGATCAACTTTTTCGATACATTGAAAACAATTTTATTCAACTTCGATTTTTATCTTTATTCATTCATTAATTGTAAAGACAACTCTTTTTGCTATTCACTAACATGCTTAATGATTTTTCCCTGCTTTCCAGCCTGTCTAGAAACTTAATATATGTTAGGCGCAGTCCTTCTGCGCCTAAGTTCCGCACTGCGCCTCACACACTGGCGAGGCGCAGGGAACTTTACACCGCATGTATGAGCGCACTTCAGGCGCAGACATAAATGAGGCGCAGTTTACACTAAAAATAACGTGAATACGGGCGCGTCGAAGCGCCGATCTTCATACATGTCGCCCTATATGTGAACACAAAGGATGACTAAAACTTTGTACACAAACGGGAGCCCCATAGCCATTTGGGAGCACTTTTACTGTTTAGGACACAAGGGGGTCATTATTACCATTGGAGGCGCTATAGATGGGGAGTTTGTACACAGGTGCGAATTTGTAGAGAAGTGCAGGAAAATTGAGGTGTCTAAGATGTTGATGTGGTAAATTCTGCAGAGAGGAGTTGTTGTCGGGAGGAGTCGTCATGGCGTTCTGAACCGGATGGAGAAGAAAAAGGAAAGCGACTGAGTCATCAGAAAAGGGAACAACTCATAAGAGAAAACGTCTCCTGTGAGATACAAATGTAACCTTACTGTTATCATTTATATGTGTGTGGGCACCTGTGTACAACTGGTAACTACCATGTATGGTCACTGTATGGCAGTAGTATTAGTTGTAGTATAATGCTTTATATTTAGTAATGGCATTGTGTATTATTCAGTCACTATGTGGTGGTAATATGCAGCCATGGTGTGGTGGTATTATTCAGCCACTATATGGTGATGATATGTGATTGTATAATTCAGCTACGATGTGGTAGTGATATGTGTTCATTATGTGGCAGCATTTGGTTTTAGTGGAATTATTGGTGATATTGGCTTTGGGATTTTGGTTTTGTATAGCGGTGTTGTTTGGTAAATGTATAATCATTATTTAGTGGCTTTACACTCAATACTTTGTATTATAGGAGGGAGACCTATATCTTTAGAGCTTTTATGTTTTCCACCTGGTGTCCTGCTCCAGTTAGGTGAGGAAGACTTAGAAGTCCCAGCGCCCCATCTTGATTATGGTTTAGTGTGATGATATTGTCACACCAGTCTGTATAAGACTGTGTCTACACTGCACAACATTACGATCGTATTGTCGCCGCATTTAGTTTTTTTAAAAGCACCGAAGATATGATCGTTCATGCGGCCCCATAGACAGCAATAGAAAAGACAAGCTGTAGAACCCACAGCTCGTCGTTTCTCCACTCGTCTTCTGGCGCCAGCATATTATACAACATATTGTATAATATGCCGCCGCTTTAGTTTTCTTGGCGTCTTCTCATACAATACAATTGTATGGGTGACTTAAAAATAGAGAAATGACCGTATGTTTTGCGCAAAATGTGACAAAAATCACGGTCCTGCATCGGAAAAAAACTGCCACTTTCTGGCCGTTTGTTGTCCAATACAGTGTAGACCTATCCTAAGTTGAAGCAAAACTGGGAGGACAGCTGTCAGAAGCAGGGAGGAACAGTAGCTTTGGGGTGGGCCCCTAGAATAAGATGACCAGATGTCCTGTTTTTGGCAGCCTTGTCCTGCGGCCCTGGGGCGGGGTTAAAATTATTTTATTAATATTTTATTTTATTTAGGCAAACTTAAACTCTATCAGTTCTCTATCTATAAAACAGTAAAACTTAACTTTTATTATGTATAACCCTTAACCTCTATACACACTATTTAAAAAATTTAGACGTGTGTATAGAGGTTAAGAGTTATACATAATAAAAGTTACATTTTAGTGTTTTATGATAGAAAAACTGATAGAGTTTAATTTTGCCTATGGCAAAATAGTAAATATAGTGATCAGAAGTCACTTTCTGTTCTCTTGTGAGATTCCCATTTTTTTGGAGACTATTTGACATGTTTTGCATATTAAACCACCTATAAAGTCATAAAAAGATATTTGGGGGGCATCTTTATATTGCTTTTTCTGGTGATTTCCTCTGTAACTTGGGCTGGTGTATTAATCCCAGTTACAGGGTAAATCCAGTATACACAGCGATCAGGAAGGCAGGGATGATAATAAACCATCCCTGCATTCTTAGTAGAGAGCCCAGCTAACGCTGATAGCTGGCTCTCTACCCGCATCGCTGTACAATTAGTTTACAGCTGCAACCTCTGCATGGACGCTCCAGAACATCCATGCAGAGATAAACTGCCACCGCCCAGATGTTTATAGCCTATGGGCGGTCTGAAAGTAATTAAGAACTGTCATCCATAAGTTATTTCTTTGAATCTATGCCCATTCTGTAATAATATGCTCATTGTAGATACAACAAATTACCATTGCATGCTATACTTCAGCCCTCTTCTGATTAAGACTCAGGGGGACATGTCTGAAAACTGTCTTGGTCTAAGACTTTTCTTAGCAACCCATAGCAACCAATCAGGATTCCCCTTTCATTTCATTTAGTGCTCTGAAGAAATGAAAGGGGAACCCTGATTGGTTGCTATGGGCAACAAGAAAAGTCTTAGACCAAGACAGTTTTCAGATATGTCCCCCTCAGTGTTTATTCTTCTCTGGCATCAATAGCATGCAAACCTTGTCTATAAATGTATCATGTTAGGCTCATGAACACTTTCATGTGCTATTTTATTAAACCAACTTGTTAATGGGATATTACTATGTTACAATAAATGATGTTACCTTATAACATTAAAGTCATGGAGAACATGAGTGGGAGGTACATGACACAGTGATTTAACAGCCTCCAAGATAAAATCCCTGTGTTAGGGTGCGTTCCCACTGCACAGGAAAAATACCTGCCGCCTTGCCAGCCGGCATTTGTATTTGTCCTGTTTTGTTTCCATCCCCAGGGACGCGGGGGTGGGGACGTCTTTTCTCTGCGATGAGCGGAGAAAAGCCCTTCCCCTTCACATTGAGAAGCACGGAAGATTGTGCTATCACAATGTTTTGCCGCCGGCGGTCCGGTGGCAAAACCGCGCGACGGAAAACCCGTGCAGTGGGGACTGCTGCACAGGTTTTCCATGGAGCACCGTTGTGCTCATTTTTGGCCGGTTTTTAAGGCGGTCTGAAAAACCGCAAACCGGCTGAAAAAACGGCCGAAAACCCGTGCCATGGGGACATGCCCTTATGCATAGCATAGGCCTTGAGGTAGCAATGTCTATGCTATGCATAACAGTGTTTTAATTTTGCACAGAATGTTTCTATAATCTTCTCCTACACAGCACCTTAAATATAGAGCACTAGAACTGAGCCTTAAAGTGGTTGTCCAGTGCAAAAAATATATTTTCTCCGTAGTATCCTTCCCAAAATTATGCACTTTTGTGATGTCATTTTATTAACATTTTTATGGGTGTCCTGCAGTTCCATATCAGCTTGTTGATGACAGGAAGCTCAGTAGTTTTGTGGGTCCAAACAATAGAGACACCCCAGGGGATCAGGTGACCAAATGGGTGTGGATTTTATTAAAAAGCTACACCAATTTGATCCTGCTTCCTCTTGCAACATGAGGACATGTGTGTGAGAGTGGTATGCACTAGGACTGAGTTTGGGAGGGATAAATATAGACAAAGCATAGCAAAGGATTCCAGTACTTGTTGTTTTCAGGGCACAAAGAAAGAGCTTTTAACCCCTTAACCACCGCCCGCCGACTTTAGACGTCGGCTGGTGCGGGTCGTTTGTCTGCAGCGACGTCTTTAGACGTCACTGCAGACATCGGGGTGTTTGCGGCGCCCGGCACCGCAATTGCTCTGGGATCGGGGCTGTACTACACAGCCCTGATCCCAGAGCATCCCCTGTGAGCACTGGGGAGCAGAGGAAACCTCCGCAACCCGGTGCTTTAATCCTTTGATTGCGGCGGTGCGTTACCACAGCGCAATCAAGGGGTTCACCTGCTCTGTCAGGTGACCGGAACACCCAGTGACCCGACAGAGCCCGGGGAACAGCTACACAGTGAGCTCTGGGGACCTAAGGTGGCCCCAGAGTGTCTGGGGTACTAAGCCAGTGACCAGGATGCACTTTGGGCAGTCCTAATCACTGCCTGTGTCAGACTGCCCCAGATTAGAATTTATTAGCATATATGAATATGCTAATGCATTACTAAGTATATAAAAAAAATAAAATGTTAAACAGTTCTCCCTTCATGGGAGTAAAAAAAAAAAAGTAAAAAAAAAACCATAAAAAGTGTAAAAAAAAGTGTAAAAAAAAATAAAAAAATAAATAAAATATTTAATAAAAAATAATTGTGCATAAATTACACGCACAGAAAACCTACACATATTTGGTATTCAAACGACTGTAATAACCTGTAGAATTAATCTAACAAGTTATTAAGTGTGAAATGTGAATGGTGTAAAAAAAAAAAAAAAAACAATTAAAAAAAAAATTTAAAATTTCTGAATTATTTATAAGTGAACTTAAACTATTTCCCCATAAAGTACAACTTTTTCTGATTAAAACGAGGCCTCATCCAAACTGCGTCATTGAAAAAAATAAAAAAGTTACAAATCTGTTGAAAAGCAAGGAGGCAAAAACTAAAAAAATGTTCTGGTCATTAACTACTTTTCAGGCGTTCGGCTTAAGAGGTTAAACAGTATATTCTGCTGTTTGGCTGCAAAAAAAGGAGGGAACAAACAACACGACAGGACAGGCACAAATTAGAACAAAAAAAACCTGTAGGCTGGGTTCACATTTTGCATTACTGCGTGCATTACTGCAAGTATTTTTGTATTACAAGTGGTTTTGTAATTAATAGTAATTTGCAACACTGGTCAAATTTCGCTTAATTAAAAACGCATGTATTTCAGTCGAAAAACGCAACAAAAATGCAACATACCAAAATTAGAGGGACTTCTCTTTGCCCAATCAACAACAGAGATAGCTCTGTTATTCCACTGGCATTCCATTGTTATTCCAACAGTTTAATAGTGACAGTCTTGAGATTCATAAAAGCCCCCATGACTGTTTTTGGATAATATCTGTTAGCACTCTCATCCTGTGCTTTGGACATTCATAGTCTCCTGATTCATGTGAATTGTATTTTACAGAATCAATAAAAGTTGCCTTTAACTCGCATTATGAAGCAGTAACAGACAACAATGTTTACATTTTAATAGCAATATTTCCCTATAGCTGCTCATATAAGGATACCGTGGCCGACTGCCAGTTTCCTATTACCCTATTCTGAAGGGAACAGAGAAACATAATGTGCAGAAGTTGGCACACATACATCTTTCTAATAAATGAAACATTTTACTCGAATCAGTAAAGCTAAAATTGTAGTTCAAATGCTAATCTTTTGCTAAGAACACAATACAGAATATTAATGACCCTCAATTCAGTCATATAATTGTACAAAACAAGAACAAATGAAAGTCAATAGGAAGAAAAATTAACCATTTAATTTAAACAACACATTTTAATATCGGCCCACTTTGTTGTTTAAGTAGAGTTTTACACTTATTTATTTACAGTACATTTTACCGTGTTTCATAATATAAGACAATCATAAAATACAATCCATAATTTTCCCTAAATGTATCATTTATCTAAAGTACAGTATATGTAAGAGGGGATTCTGAATAAATCGCAAATTGTTTCAGGCCAACAGCTTTGTTTATATTTTTTCAGTATATGTACTGTATTGTCACTGGGTTGAGGAATCTTAACTGCAGGAGTTCCCACCAGGTTATGGAGTTATGGAGCAGAATGGAGAGCTGATCAGGCTTGCAACTTTCTATTCTGTTTCATGGAAGTTCTGATAATAGCCATGTGTGGTGTTCAGCTGTGCTTGGAACTCCCATAGAATAGAATGAAAAAGCATGCGTAAGAGTGACTGGCTCTCCATTCTGCTCCGTAACTTTCAGGGGCCCATTTCCAAGATAAGTGCAGGTCCCAGAAGTGGAATCTGATGGCATATTATAGTGATGTGCCATTAATGTCTATGTTGGGAACACTCCTTTAACCTTCCTTGACCATGACATGCAATGGGGCAATTAGGGTCATGGTCTAAGTTCACATGATCATGGGTAATTTCTCTTTTAGGAGCACAAACACATTTGTCAATAAACAGAAAATTGCAACTGGGTCATGGAATGTTCAGGTTATTTATGATAGCTATTCCTTACAGCTAGGTGCCCACCATTCAGGAAAAGGAGTAATCTTGTACCTTAGTGAATCATCCAGCACCTCACAGACCTATTAACTCTAGGGGCCACATGTATGAAAACTGCACAGGTCTAAAACTCACTAAAACAAAGCATACCTCCCAAAATTTAGAGATTGCAAATAGGGACACATTAGCCACGCCTCTGACCACACCCAGACAAATGACATCACACCAGGAAATGCCTATAACCACGCCCCAACAAACAAAATATGTCCCACCCCTCCAGAAGACCAGCGTCAACACAACAGTGGCGCCACTAGGGTCTGTAAATAAGTAATTATATAAAGTAATGTATTGTATACACAGAAATCCATACAAATAGCTGTAAGACAATGTCCTGTGGTTGAAACCACTATAAAATTGTCATACAGTTCCCCACATAAAAACCGCTATACAGGGAACAATATCCTGTACTGTTTTGACTAAAACCAAGATTTAATATTATAAATTTATACCGCTATACAAAGATAAAATAATTCCACCACACCTTGACAACATCACCGGGCACTTTGTAACTAAATTAATACCACCACACCATGACCACATTTTACCACATAGGTGACTGAATAATCCCCACAACACCTTTGACCCCATATCACCATCAAAATAGTAAACTGAATAATACAGCATATGATCCTGAATAAAACCATTACACTCCTACCAACATCCCTGCCATACAGTGACCATATGGGGGTAGATAGCAGTTGTACACAGGCTCTGCAGACTGTATATACCACCATACAGTGACCATACTGGAGGGAGATAACAGTTGTACACAGGCTCTGCAGACATATAAGTGATGACAGTACAATGCAATTTAGTGACTCACAGGTTACGTCTTCTCTGTTGGGAGTCATTCCATTTCTCCATTCCTTCCATATCACCATGATGACTTCTCCCGGCCTGGGTCCCTGCGATTAACCACACAAAACATCTTAGATCTGCACTTCTCCAGCACCTCCTACCAATTCCCACCTCTGTACAAACTCCACATGGGGTGATAGGGGGGAGTAGAGGAGTATGGGGCAACGGGGGCAGGGGTTCAGGGGGTTATAAAGTTATCAGGGGGAGGGTTGTATTTTGTCTTGATACTAGGCCACAGGGGGGTGAGAGAGGAGTTAAAGGCCACAGCTTACAGCACAATCTCCTGGGGGGAGACAGAAGACCAACCCCCCAGAGATTGTGGTACGGCTCTGGCCTGTTCTCCATTCCTTGCACCCCCAGATGATCAGCCACAGCCATGACCTTCGGGGTGCAAGGAATGGAGTATAATACTATTGTATTCGTTAGACTACATTGGACCAGCATAGCATCTATTTCTGAACTAACATGGTCCCGAGGGCCGGTGTCAGGGAGCTTATTTAAATAAACTGCTTTTTTTATTTTGTTTCTGTGTTATTTTTTTTCCAGTGATAGTAATGGGGGTGTCTGTCAGATGCCTCTATTACTATCACTCGGGCTTGGTGTCAGCCTACGGCAGTTTTTGTCACCCCAAGGTCGACACTAACCCCGTGTCACTATTAACTCAATACCTAACGTACCAGAGTTACCGTGAAGAGCTGGGTAACCATCAGAAGTGGACCCTCTAATGCGAGGGTCCGCTTCTGTGGTAGCTGCGGGGTGGTACTCTTAGAATAGGAAGGGACCAGTATCCATGGACCTTCTCATTCTGATAGTATCAGGCTGCCGCTGTTGGTTTTACCCTGGCTGGTTATGGAAAATGGAGGGACCCCACGTTGTATATTATTATGAAAATCATTCATTTATTGAGAATCCTACAGTGGGAACCTCCTGTAATTATTACAGTGGATGCCCAGATTCTCTATAAATAAACACAGTTTCAGAAAAAAAAAACGACATGGGGCCCCCCCTAATTTCCATAACCAGCCAGGGTAAAACCGACCGCGGCAGCCTGATACTATCAGAATGGTGAAGAACCATTGTTACTGGTAACTTCCCATTCTAAAAATACCAGCCTGCAGCTGCTCCAGAAGCGGACCCTCACATTAAAGGCTTCCCAGTACCCTTGGTGCGTTGGGTACTAGGGTAATAGTGACACAAGAAACACCACTGGCTGACACCAAGCCCGAGCGATAGTAATGGAGAGGCGTCTTCCAGATACCGCCACTCCTATCACTGGAATCAAATGGAAAAAAACACACAGAAACAGACAAAAACACTTTATTTAAATAAACACTCCCCGACACCGAAATAGAAGCAACGCCATCCAACGTAGTCCACCAAATCCGGCGTAGTCCAAATGGGAACCTGTAAAAAAAACAAAACAACAATAACCCTACAAATGGGGCATCACCCAGCTTTCCTGGACACCTGCTGTCACCCAGCTTTCCGGGATGCTGAATAGCCTATTCAGTGCCCAGGAAAACTGGATGACATCCCCCATAGAAAAGGGATCTAAGGAAAGCTGGGGTGCTTGCTGTGGGGATGTGTCACCAGCTTTCCCGGGTGCTGAATAGCCTACACAGTGCCTTTGAAAGCTGGGGTGACATTCTCACAGCAGTGGTGTCCAGGAAAGCTGAGCGGAACCATCCCCACGCAGGCACTTAGCTTTCCTGGGACACCTGCTGTGGAGGGTTTTACCCCAGCTTTCCCCCATGCTGGATAGGTTATTCAGCATGTGGGAAAGCTGGGTGACATGGTTCACAGCAGGCATCCAGAAAGGCTAGGTGTCTACTGTGGGGGAAGGGTGGCACTCAGCTTTCCCAGGTGCTCATTCAGCATGTGGGAAAGCTGGGTAGGCCTTGGGGAAAGGAGGGAAACAGTATGGGGGGTCATGGAATAAAGGAGAGATGTGTGGGGAAGGGGTCTGGGAGAGGGCTGGTCAAGTGGAGGGTCAGGTTGGTTCAGGGAGGAAGGGGTTGAGTGGTCTCAGGAAAGGAGTGGGGCGATTTGGTGGACAGGGAGAGAGGGAGGGCTGAGTGGGGTGTCAGGGAGACGGGGGAGCGATTTGGTGGATGGGGGGGTTGAATGGGGTGTCAGATGTGGGAGGGGGGCCGAGTGGGTTGAGCAGGGGGGGCCGTTTGGGGTGTCATGGAGAGGAAGCTGAGTGGGGTGAGCAGAGGGAGGGGGCCGAGTGGGTTGAGTAGAGAGGGGCAGTTTTGGGGTGTCAGAGAGGGGAGGCTGAGTGGAGTGAGAAGGGGAGGAGGGCTGAGTGTGCTGAGCAGGGGTGAGGGGGGCCGGGGTGGGGTGAGCAGAGGGAGGAAGGGGGGGGGGCCATTTTGGGGTGTTAGAGGGAGGGCTGAGTGGGGTGAGCAGGGCTTTTTTGGGGGTGAGTGTGCTGAGCAGGGGGGGGAGGGGGGGTTGGGTTTTGGGGGGGTGATTTGGGGTGAGCGGGGGGCCGGGGGGGGGCTTTTTTCAGGGGTTTTAAAAGGGGTGGGGCGGGAAGGGGGGGGGCCGTTTTTGGGGGAGGGATAGTGGGGTAAAAAGGAGGGGGGGGGCCGTTTCGGGGGTCTGGGGGGGTAAAAAAAGGGGGGGAGGGGGGCGTTTTGGGGGGGCGGGAAGTGGGGTGGGGAAAGGGGGAAAGGGGGAACCTTTTTGGGGGGGTGACCCGGGGGGGCCCCTTTTTGGGGGGGGTGCTAAAAGGGGGGTGAGCAGGGAGGAAGATGGGGACTTTTTTTTGGGGGTGCGGGAGGGGTTTGTGAGCAGGGGGGGGAAAAGGGGCCGTTTTTGGGGGGGTTTGAGTGGGGGGAGCAGGCGGGGAGGGGGGCCTTTTTTTTGGGGGGGGCCTGATTTGGGGGGGAGCAGGGGGGGGTTTTTTTGGGGAGGGGGGGAGTGGGGTGGGGCAGGGGGAAAAGGGGGCCGTTTTTTGGGGGCGCTGAGTGGGGGAAGCGGGAGGGGGGGGCCTTTTTTTGGGGGGGGGAGGGGGGCTGAGCGGGGAGGGGGGGGCCCCTTTTTTGGGGGGGGTGATGGGGGGAACGGGGGGAAGGGGGGCCCTTTTTTGGGGGGGGGGCTGAGTGGAGTGGGGCAGGGAGGATGGAAAAGAAAATTTTACCTTACACTTATTTGTGTCCTCTTCCCCTTCCTGCTGCCCCCGGCCCTCGGGCCCCCCCAAAGTCAAACTGATCAGTGAAAAAAAAAAAAAAAAAAAAAAAAAAAAAAAAAGGTGGGGGGGGGCCCACCCCCCTGCAGGTATGACATCGGGGGTTGGGCGTCTCGAGGGAACCTTCCCCCTGCTTTCCCTCCCCGGGCCCCCGGACTCCCCAATGGGGGGCAAACCGGGCATTTGCCCGGCGGGCTGCGGGGTTCCGGGCCGCACGCCGCCTCGGGGGCCCCGGGGCCGGGGGGTCCGGGTTTTTCCCCCTCGGGGGGGCCCCGAGGGGCACCCGGGGGGCGCACTTTCGGGGGCCGAAAGGGGTTCGCTTTTGGGGACCGGGACCCTTGACCAAGGGGGCCCAAAACCACCCCCCTCACCACCCCGGCTGCACGGGCCCGGGTCCCCCGACCCGGCCATGCACCCCATCACGGCCAACCCGTTTCAACGCGGGGGCAAGAAGGGGCCCAAAGGGTGAATACCCGGGGTTTCTTCTAAATCCCTCTGTTCAGCTCCCCGGAGGCCCAGGGGGCAAGACGGATGAATGAGGGGCCAGGGGCGCTCCCCCCCTTCCTTTGCCCCGGGCACACTGCTCCCGGCAGCCCCCTCCGGGGGAAAATGACAAAAGGGAGGGAGGAAAATCGGGAAATTATTGGGTTTTTATTTTTTTTAAAAACTACTAGCCCTGCCTACCACCTATATACCGCCCTGCCGGGCCTAAAATCCCTGTCCTCCCTACCCCCCTATATACTGCCCCTGCCTACCTATTTATTAGTGTGCCTGCTACCTATATACTGCCCTCCCTTTGCCTCCCTATATAGCCCTGCTTACCATATACGCCCCTATCTCCCCTATAATCAGCCCTCCCCGCCTACCTATTTTACTCCCCCTGTCCCAAAATTACTGCCCCTCCTACCTATTTTATCACCCCTTTCCTGCCTATCTATAAACTGCCGGGCCGGGCCTATTACTGCCCTCCCTCCCCCATAAAACTGGGCCCTCCGGGCCCTATATACTGCCCTCCTGCCTATATCTGCCCTGCCTGCCTCCTATAAACTCCCCCTCCCTTTACCTACCTTCCCTCCCCCTCCCTCCCTATATATCACTCGGGCCTGCCTACCTATATACTTGCCCTCCTACCTATATACTCCCCCTCCTGCCTATAAAATTAGCCCTGCCGGCCAATCTATACCCCCCTGCCCTGCCTACAATATATCAGCCCTGCCTGGATACCTAATACTGCCTCCCGGGCTATATACTGCACTCCCTTTACCTATAACTCCCGGGCCTGGCTTTTAACTGCCCTGCCTACCTATTTTACTCCCCCTCCCTCCCCATTACGGGCCTGGTATAAAACGGCCCTGTTTGGGCTTTTATACTGCCCTGCGGGGGGGCCTCTAAAACCGGGGCCCGGGCCTGGCTATATACTCGGCCCTGCCTGGTATATATCCCCCTTGTTTTCCCTTTATAATTTTGCCCCCCTCCCTATATATTGCCCTGCCTCCCAAATTTTATGGCCCTCCCTATATATTTCCCCTTTGTCTATTATAAATTCCCTCCCTACCTATAATTTGGCCCTGTCTGCCTATAAAATTTGGCCCTGCTTACCTATAAGTGGCCCTGCCTACCTATAAAACGGGGCCCTGCCTCCCTATTTTACGGCCCTGTCTACCTAAAAGGGGCCCTGCCTGCTTTAAAATACGGGCCCCCCGGGGCTTCATATTGGGCCCGGGCCTGGTTACATTTGGCCCGGGCCTACCTATAAGGGGCCCCTTTCCCTGCTTATATCCCCTGGCCCTTTTTAAAACCTATAAATGGCCCCCTGATCCCCTATATACTGGGCCCGGGCCTGTTTAATATAGGGCCCCTTGTTGAATACTTAGGGGCCCGGGATCCCCGGACACCCCGGGAAAAATCGGGGATACCCCCCCCGCTGTCTCGGGACAGAGGGACAGGGCCCCAAAAATGGGGAATGCCCCGCCCAAATGGGGACAGTTTGGGGGGTACGACAAAGGATTTTTAGAAACCTAATCAGTTTTCTTTACATGGGGCCCTGGGAGGCCTACAAAAATTAATATCATTTGCCCATGGGGCCCATTGGGGCAACCAATTAGAGCCCCCTTTTTTCCCTTTCATAAAAGTTCTCTGAAAAATAAAAGGGGGATTTTTTCCAAAGCCCTTTAGACTTAAAAATTATTTTTCATACTTTCCCCCCCAAAGTGAAAATTTGGGGAAAAGGGGGTTTAGGTTTAAAAAGTGTACTTCATCAGCAATGATAGTTTGGAACACTTATAGGCCACAATCTCACGTGGTCTACTATGCTCCTACTATCAAGTTTTTTTCACTGTGACTGTCTTTGACAACTTGCTTCAAAAACCCCCTTTAATCTGGGCTCCCACTCAGCACCACCAAGCTTCCCAAAGGGCACCGGGTTTCCCTGCTTAAAAATTAATCTAAAAATTTTTATTTTCAAAAAGAAAAGGGGGAAAAAGGGAGGGGGGCCCCCCAAAATGGCCAATTTTTTTCTGAGTAAAGGCCCAAAACCCCCTATTGGGGTCATGAAGTATCTTGGGGGGACAAAGGTGACCTCAGAAGGGAAAGGGGGCGCTAAATTTGGCCCTTAAAGGAGTGCCCCAAAAAAGGGTTTGGAATTTGGGTTTGGGGGCCCCCATGTTGAAAACCTAGGAAACCCCCCAAATTCCAGAACAGAGGGAAAAAAAAAAAAAACCCGGTCCCCATTTTGGAAAAATAAAAACCCCCCAATTTAATTAATCTAGGGTATAAATTTTATTTTGGACCCCACAGGTGTTTTTTTTTTTAAAGATAAAAGCATTTTTGAGGTATAAAGGTGAAAAAAACAATTTTTCTTAAAATTTTTCCATACCTTTACACAATAACAAACGGGCCCTCTTTTTCCAAAAGGGGAAATTGGGTTTTCAAATTTTTCTTTCTAAAGTTTTCCCCATTCTAAGGGCACCTCACATGTCACCCTAGGGGTTTTTGGCCCCTCCAAAATGCCAAAAGAAAGAAATAGCTAAACCCTTTTGGAAGGCATTTTCCTATTTTTTGAAAAAACACAACATGTCCTGACAACCTTTCACAGCTTTTGATGTAACTAAAATGATGAAAATTCTAGTGTCATCCTTTTGAAAGTACAACCCTCAAGGAATATTTTTAAAGGGGGGTAATTTTAAAAATTTTTAAACCCGACAAATGTTTCATAAAATTCCAGACAAATTTTTTTTTGGGATTAAAAAAACGAAAAATGCAAAACTTGGGCATTTTTTGGGCACCCCAAAGGTTACCGTAAAATAAAATTATGGGGGGTTTGGTGCATCAGGGAATGGTGCAGACACAAAAAAGGATAAAAAAAACCTTAAACTAGTAATCCATAGACAAGTGTTTGAAGCAATCTTTCATACAGAGGGCAGGCTTCTCAGGACAGTTTTCACACTGGTAAGTTGTGTCTTTTCTGATCCCCCTTTTGTAGCAAATTTTGCACCGTTTTTGCATCCTTCCATTTTTAACAGTGGGAGGGGGGGGAATTCATTAGTGAAATGCTGCCCTGGGTCACTTCGGGGGGACTTCAGTCCCAGAAATGCGGGGGCGCTCTTCATGGTTCGAAAAAACCCGCGGCTGTGTTACCTTCTCTTGCTCCGACAGGTCTAACCTTCCCATGTACCAATTATAATCCATAATACAGTCGGGTTTGTGGGCAACTGTACTGGTACAGGGCCAGGGATAGTGCTGGGGCCGTGACAGGTGGACAATATAAGGACATCCCTGTTGTCCTTTATATTTGACCAGCAGCTGGTCATCGCTGGATTGAGACCTGCTTTCACCCCTTGGGAGTAATTGTGCAACAAAGGGTTTAGGGAGTCCCCTCTGGTTCTTGCTGTTCGTCTGCAGCTGAGGCACTTAAAAAGTGGAATGCTGGTGTAAACATGTGGTAACCTTTATCCAGCAGTGGGTACACCAAATCCCAGACTATCTTTCCACTTATTTTCAGGGAAAGGGGGTAATCTGGGTTCTATGCGGCTGTCCTTCCTTTCATAAATCCTGAAGCTGTGGGTATACCTGGAGGTACTTTTACACAGCTTGTACATATAAATTCCATAACGCTCTCTTTTACTGGGCAGGTATGGTGACATTTGAGTCTGCCCTTGAAACCTTTGAGGAACTCGTCCACACAAATATATTTTTCTGTGGTATAAATCACTGCAAATTTGGAGCTAAAATTATTTATTACAGGAGAAACTTTATACAAGCAGTCATAGGTGGGGTCATTTTGGGGCAGACATTGAGCATTATCTGCGTAATGTAAAAATTTAGGATCATTTCAAACCACGTACGGGTCATTGCATGGCGGTAAAATGGAGTACTGTAAAAAACGTAAGCACTCCAAAACTGCCAGACCTCGGGCTTCTTCCATATGCCCATATCAAAATTAAGGTCCAAAATGCCATCATCTCTGCAGCGTTCACGGGGGTCCATCTGCAGAATGATGACATTGGGTTTTGGGCCAAAAGCTGCTGGGCATTTAAATTTGTCTGAGCAACCATGACATCGACCAGATCCTCAGAGAAAAATATTTTTAAAAAATCTATTTCGGTGAGGCCTGTAGTATCTATGTGGACTGCTGGGGTGGCCACAAAGTCAGGGATTTGTGGCTGGTAATCTTCTGGGGTGGGAGTTCATATGGGGTCACTAACTTGGGAGATCGCCTCTTCTTACCTACGGGGGTGTCTACAGGAGCAACCTTCATTAGCGGAGGAGGATTCAGCACCGACCGACCAATCGCAGCCTAAGGGATGTTGAAACCACCACTAACCCCCCACACTACCAGGTACTGATTGTTGCTGTGCTATACAGTACTTATCAGCACTGATAGCTGTGTCAGCATGCACATCCATTCACAAACAGGGTTAATTGCAGTTATTGGCCTATATAAAGCCCACCTAAGCCTGCCTATATAAAGCCCCGCAAGCCTGCCTATATAAAGCCCTCCTAAGCCTGCCTATCTAAAGCCCCCCTAAGCCTGCCTATCTAACCCCCCCAAAGCCTGCCAATCTAAACCCCCCCCAAGCCTGCCTATCTAAACCCCCCCAAGCCTGCCTATCTAAAGCCCCCATAAACCTGCCTATATAAAGCCCCTAATACTGCCTATATATCGCCCCCCACCCTGCCTACATCGCCCCAGCCTGCCTATATAGCTCCTATAGCCCGCCTATAGCTTACCTCTAGCCCCCTAAGCCTACCTATATAGCTCCTATAGCCCGCCTAAAGCTTGCCTACCTAGCCCCCCTGAAGCCTGCTTATCTACTTATATGGAGCCCTATAGCTACCTAAACCCTGCGGACCTACCTATATGGTCCCTTTAGCCCACCTAAACCTGTCTACCTGTATGGTAGTCCCCGCGCCCCCGCTATCCGCGCCACCGATCGTTGGGTCCTAGCCGCTACCAGTCGCTAAGCTATCGGCTTAGGGGCTTGGGACCTTGGCACGGCAGCTGGTGGCGGGACTAACTGTATGTGCGTTCCGCCGGACGCACATCCAGTTAGATGGTTTTTGGGGGAGCAGAGAGCCCCGCGGAGTACTCTGTGGCCGCAGGCAGGATGCGGCTCTGTGCGCGCCGGAGTGCACGGGCGGTGTGCGCGTCATCACGCTGCCGCACGGCCTGGGAGTCACACCGCTGAAGAAAGCCCGGGACAGCGACGGGCAGGGCGAGGTCAGGTAAGTGCTGTCAGGTTTATTACTTTTATTACTCTATTATGCTGGGGGCCATATCTATTTTTTTGTGCAGGGAGGGGGGCTATTATTATTGTTAATGTCGGGGAGGGTGGCTATTATCTACTGTCAATGTGCAGGGGGGGCCTTTATCTATGTTACATGTGCAGGAGGGGGCTATTATTACTGTCATATGTGCGGGGGGGGCCTATTATCTATTGTTATATGTGCAAGGGGGGGCTATTATTATTGTTATATGTGCAGGGAGGGGGCTATTATCTACTTTTATATGTGCAGGGGGGGGGCTATTATCTATTGTAATATGTGCAGGGGGGGGCCTATTATCTATTGTTATATGTGCGGGAGGGGGGCTATTATTCTATTGTTATATGTGCAGGGGGGGGGCTTTATCTATTGTTATAGTGCAGGGGGGGCTATTATCTATTGTTATATGTGCAGGGGGGGGGGGGGGCTATTATATATTTTTAAATGTGCAGGGAGGGGGGGGCTATAATCTAATGTTATATGTGCAGGGCGGGGGGATATTATCTACTGTCATATGTGCAGGGAGGGGAGGCTATTATCTATTGTCATATGTGCAGGGAGGGGAGGCTATTATCTTTTGTTATATGTGCAGGGAGGGGGGCCTATTATCTACTGTTATATGTGCAGGGAGTGGGGCTATTATCTACTGTTATATGTGCAGGGAGGGGGGGCTATTATCTACTGTTATATGTGCAGGGGGGGGGGGCTATTATCTACTGTTATATGTGCAGGGAGGGGGGCTATTATCTACTGTTATATGTGCAGGGAGGGGGGCTATTATCTACTTTTTATAGTGCAGGGAGGGATGCTATTATCTACTGTTATTTGTTGAGGGAGGGGGGTTTTATTTACTTATATACGTGCAGGGAGGAGCTATAATATAAATACATATGGGCTGTGAGGCCTATAACCTCCCTATATATACACGTGCTGTGGGGCCTATAAGCTCTCTATATCCCTGCTGGGGGACCAATAACCTGCCTATATACCTACTGGGGGATCATAACCTGCCAATATACCTGCTGGGGGATCAAAAACCTGTCCATATACCACTGGGGGATCCATCCCTTTGCCCATATACCTTGCTGGGGACCTAAACCTGCCTAATATACCTACAGGGGGATCCATAACCTGCCTATATACCTACAGGGGGATCCATAACCTGCCTATATACCTCCAGGGGGATCCATAACCTGCCCATATACCTGCTGGGGGATCCATAAACTGTCCATATAGCTGCTGGGGGACCTAAACCTGCCTATATACCTCCAGGGGTTTCCATACCTGCCTTTTATACCTACAGGGGGATCCATAACCTGCCCATATACCTGCTAGGGGACCATAACCTGCCCATATACTGCTGAGGGATCAATAATCTGCCATATACCTGCTGGGGGACATATAAATACACCCCCTACCTACGGGGTGATTATATAAGTATATAAACCACCTACTAGAGGACGTTTTAAAATTACTGGGGGACCCTTTTACCTTCACAGGGGGACACATAATTTACTGCGTTGTGAAATCGCAACAGTCGTTAAGCCGGTTGTTAATGCCTCAAGAAAAGTCATTTTATAAGAGTTAGCAATCGACTCCGCGGACTCCAGTCTGTTGTTAAGCCAGTTGTTAAGGCCTCATGTCGATTGCTAAGGTCTTAACAATCGACTTCGGGGACTACTGTATGGCTCCCTATAGCTACCTAAACCCTGCTAGCCTATTTGGTGACTCTATTGCCTACCTAAACCTGGCCTATCTGGGGCCCCCTATAGCCAGGGGGGCAGGGAGGGAGGTGCTGGAAAAGTGAGGATTCTAAGATATTTGTGTCTAAATTTTTCCAGGGACAAGTGGTCGGGAGACGTCATGATGGCGGTCTGGACGGATGCAGAGCAAAAGGGAAAGTCAATGACTCGTCAAAGAAACGCCACCTGTGAGTCACAAGATGTAACTACACTTTAATCACATAGTCTGTGTACACTGGTGTCTACCACTATATGGTCACTATATGGTGGTACTATTGGTCTTTGTGTACTGATCAGTAATAGTGTAAGGGTATTATTCAGTCATTTTGTGGTGGTAATCGTCTTGAGGCCTTAACAACCGGCTTAATGACTATTAGCAACTTCACAACTCAATAAGTTATTTGCCCCCCAGTAAGTTACAAGTCCCCCAGTAGGTGGAGATATAGTTTATATGTCTCCCAGTAGGTAAGTGTATAGGTTATAGGTCCCCCAGTAGATATACAGGCAATTTACACGTCCCCCAGCGGGTATACAGATAGGTTACAGGTCCCCCAGCGGGTATACAGATAGGTTATAGGTCCGGACCTATTATATATATACTGAGAATCTATACATCATTAGGTCTTTACATTTATGCAATATATAGGCACATATGTCTACACTCAGTTCTGCTATGTTTGTACTTACCTATTTAGAGCAGACAGTGACACATATGGTCCGTAGTAGTAAATTATCCCTATACAGGTCCCAGGGTTCCAGTTTCATGCTCCGGGGTTTCTCACTCCACGTTATTAGGATCACATGATCACGATCTGTTACCTTATTGGTTGTACTATGTTTTTAAATTCATGATAGTGATACATGGTAAATTGACTGTGAACAAGGGCGTGCTAGCCCGAAACACGTTAGTCAGGTTGTCTTCCATGTGGTGTCAGTTTGCTGTATTTTACATATATGAATAAAGAGAGAAAATCTTTATAAGCAGCCGAGCGGAGGATTCATTTGCGGAGTCGGCGGACGCTGGAGCCGGTGTGAAACCTCCGGTACGCCTATGTATAGGTCCAACAGCACGTATATAAGCAGATTATAGAGTCCCCTGCACATTTATAAGCAAATTATAGAGTCCCCTGCACAATTATAAGTAAATTATAGCGTCCCCTGCACGATTATAAGTAAATTATAGCATCCCCTGTACAATTAAAGGTAAATTATTACGTCCCCTGCACAATTATAGGTAGATTATAGCGCCCCCTGCACAATTCTAGGTAAATTATAGCGTCATTGAATTCAAATAACGGTTGGACCAGCGAAAGGAGGCTTGAGAGAAATTTAAAAAATGATAAAATCACCAATTTATTGGTGCCCGTGGGCAAAGACAGATGTGTCCTCGTGACACAGGGTGACAGCAAATACTGCTAACTCCTAGACACGAAACGAACCGACGCGTTTCGGGTACATCGTACCCTTACTCATGGCATAACTAGTCAGAAGAATAATCCTAGCTATATACACACATAAATTAAAACATTCATTACGTAAAACCATTTGCTCACCTGTGTGGGGTATGACGCCAACAAACTGAGGACGCCGACAAGTGCATCACACTGTTCTGAAAGTCCGGTCAGATGACCGGACGTGATGTAACAGAACAAGTCCGGGCATGCGCAATGCTAGATTACCGCTAACCTAGCAAGGGCAAAAAGCAGACATGCGCAGTTGAAAAAAAGACGGACTTAGAAAAGGCGAACTTCAGAAAAAATCAATGTTGGCAGATATCTCCAGGCAGGTGTTCACAAGTTCGCCACCAAGAATATTACAACAAAAAATAAGAAGAAAAGAAGGAAAGAAGAAAGAAAGAAAAGGGAGAGATATTTAAATCATATAGAAGAGAATTAATTAGACACTATTAATACCTAAATATGACACTCAAAATAGTGATGTAACACCGCTACTGACTACCGACTAAGAACGACAATGTAATTTAGTAATGACATAATGTTTCCCTTTTATGATTCAGACCATTTGGAAATGTGGTATTCAGAGAAAAAATCCACATGGCTTCTCTATCTCGGAGTTTTTGTTCCAAATTACCTCCCCTATTGGACTTGAATACCTTTTCTATCCCAAAAACCTGCAATGAGCTAATATTGCTATTATATTTCTCAATGACATGTTTTGCAACATTAGATTTTGTACGTAAAGATGTATTAGTTTAAATGCTCCAATATTCTCACTTTTAGTTTCCTGATTGTGGAGCCTATATACAGTATGTTGCAAACCTTGCACCTAATTACGTAAACTACCCCAGTGGTGTTACAATAAATGAATTGTTTGATGTTATAAGTTTTTCCGGTATCTGGATTCTGAAAATTCTGACACGGATTGGCTATTTTACACATTTTAACACTGGTTCGCCCCACACTTATAAAATCCCTTGTGATGTAACCAAGTATATTGGGATTTTTTTGCCAGATCATGGGAGGACAGTATATTTCCTAAAGTTTTAGATCTTTTTGAGACTATATTACATCCCTGAGACAAAATTTTATTTAGGATATCATCCTCCTTAAGTAACGGTAAGTGAGTACGTATTATTTTGCATATTTGTTTATATTGTTGACTATATTTTAAGACTAAGTATGGGGCTGAAGATTTGTTAATTGCTTTTTCGTTATATTTGCTATTTTTGCATCGATGTTTGTTAACTATCTCATCACGATTTTTTTTGCGATACAATCTTGGATGCTCTTTTCAATATCCAATTTGGGTAACCCCTATTTTTGAGTCTGTTTTGGATCTGCTGTTCCTCAATTGTAGAAGACAAGGTAGCAGTGCAATTTCTTTTGGCCCGAGTCATCTCGCCTACAGGAATTGCTTTATGTGTATGTCGTGCGGGACTGGAGCAGGGACCGTGCGACACAGGAGTGTTTCCTTAATCCTGTAATATAGAGGTGAGCTGACTCTATTGTCTATTTTTATATTAAACTCAGTGTTCCCAGTTTGAGTCGTGCTCTGCTATACAGGAGGGACAGTATATATCAGAAATTTATCCGTGTGGTAGTGAGACAGTGGTTGACTAATTTTCCCCATTTTTATGGGATAGGTCACTGCATGACCATCATTGCATAAAAATCAATTTTTATATGCATATGAGCGAAAAAGTTCTCTTTCTTTTTTACTGCGAAGCCGCATGACTGGTGTATGAGAGCATTATGGCTTATAAACAATTAAGACAAGAGAGAGCTGCCAAGGTGTTTAACAATGATATGGACACCAGTCAAAGACACGTTGAGTTTGCCACTACACTCAAAAATATGGAAAAGTCAATGATACAAGAAATGAAAGTTTGGTGGGATCTGACAACAATATAGAATTATGTAAGCAAGGACATGATACCTCGCGGTCTGCGGATCAAGAAGGTGCCCACTACCATATATTCGGCAAGAGTTCGTGAGAAAATTTGGAAACCAAAAAATTATCGAAATGCTCATTACAATTGATGGAGCTTATTGTTTTCTTATGAAAACAAAAATTGGAAGAAATTGCGACAATTATCATACAAATTGAGACCCAGCTTCAAGCGTTCAAAGAAATCACTTCCTATGACAAAGATCTCCACCTGATACATGAAAATGTCAGTAAAGCAGAGGAAGCAGTTATGGAAGTCAAACAAAGTAAATTTCAAAGAGATTTATATGACTAACAATCATGATCAAGTGTATGAGTGGGGACGCTGGCAATACAGCACAAGTACTCCTAGTCGATTTTGAAAAAAAGACAAAGAAGACGTCCTGGCATGGGAATCGCAGACCGTGAAAAATGTGATTTTTGGGGATCCTTGGATACAGACTTATCTGATGCTAATACGATACTCAGAAGATGGTCCCTCGACTTCTCAGTCTTACTATAAAAAAGGCAAAAGACAGGCTAAGTAAAAAAAACCCATAGACAGCACATTAGACGAGGGGTAGGAAACATAAAGCAAAATCAACGCAGAAATACACGGAACAACAATCATATAGACCCTCCGACACCTCGCTAGATGTCCTTAATCTATCTAAGATGCAACTTAGGCCGGAACATATTCAAGTTTTGTCTTTTGGCTTAAATTTTGCTTTACAGGAACATTTTGGAATTTTTAATTCAATTTGGGAAGGACATCAACAAATTCGTCAGAGACCTTAAAATACGACGTCATTTTTTTCAAGAAGACTCTCAGGAATGTGAGACCCAGGGGGTTCCCATAACTCAGAATTAGAGATGGGCGAATTGATTCTAACAAAAGTGGAATTCGTTTAAATTTCAGGAAAACTTCGGTTCGGAACGAAGTCGAATTTGGGGTACTTGGGGTAAACGAAATGTGCTTTTGATTGATAAAATGGCTGCGAGCACCATGGCGCTAAAAGGGGCAAAGCACTCTGGGGAAGAAGGGCATAGCCTGCAGGACATGTGCAGAGGGGGAAGCCAATCAGAGACCACGGGAAATTTTGTGACGTCACCGCACTATATAGTCCCGGGCGCGACCCGGGAGCTCACACTCCTCCACTGGGGCTCATCCCGGGAAGGTGCTGCCGTGGCTGATAGCTCTTATGAAGAATTGATTTTTATATAGCGATTCTGTGGGGGTGTCTCAGCTTGTCTCAGAGACTGTTCTCTTAATGTTCTATTCTAATTTTTTTGGTATTGGATCTGAAATCCAGTGTGCGTCCACTGCAGCTGCATATAAAATTCAATATCCAAGTGGGATCTAAGCCAGTTCCTGTTGTATTCATTTAAAGAAACAGCGTTTTACAATACAAAATACCACTTCATTTTGGCTGCTCCCAAATTTTATTGCCAATTTACATCCAGGGGTTAATTAAGCATTGTTTTGCTGGTGTGGGTGACAAAAATAAACCGTCTTTTTCAACGCCAAAATATCTAAATTTTTCCTGTAGCCTAATTCACAAGAAACGGTTAATTACAACTGTATCTCTTGTTGTGTGGCGTAGAAAACACGCAATTGTAACACGATACAAAGCTACTAATTTGTGCGGCTCCATTCTATGGCGCAATTTACATCCAGGGGTTAATTAAGCGTTGTTTTGCTAGTGTGCTGACAAAAATAAACCATCTTTTTCAACGCCAAAATATATAAATTTTTCCTGTAGCCTAATTCACAAGCAAAGGTTAATTACAACTGTATCTCTTGTTGTGTGGCGTAGAAAACACGCAATTGTAACACGCTACAAAGCTACTATTTTGTGCGGCTCAATTCTTTGGCGCACTTTACATCCAGGGGTTAATTAAGCGTTGTTTTGCTGGTGTGCTGACAAAAATAAACCGTCTTTTTCAACGCCAAAATATATAAATTTTTCCTGTAGCCTAATTCATGTCCGAACGTTAACTAAGCCTGTTTGTGCTTTTACATGCAGTAAAAACACAAGTGTTTTTAAACGGCACATACAAGTAAATTTTTCCTGGCCATTTGTGAGCGCAATTTATATCCAAGGGTTACCCAAGCTTGTTACTGGTTCATTTGGAGTCAAAAACAGGGTGTATATTTATCATATACAGATATCATCATCAAACAGTGTCCTGTACATTTTAGAACAAACAGTATGTCAACAGAGAGGTGTGCAGGCTCTGCACCTGCGAGTGGCAGTGGCACAAACATTCCTGGAACAGCCCAGGTCGCAGCACAGCAAGGGGCACGTCGCAGCAGGGGTCACTCGGTGAGGCCACAACTGCCGCTGTCATCTAGCGCCGTGTGTTGTTCAGCAACCCAAGGTTCTTGATTGTTGACTAGGTCATCCTCTTCCTCCCAGATGACATCTGACAACCCAGCCAAGAGTCGGTGGGAACCTCAGACACAACCCTTAGTTGGCATGGCCGGTCAGCGGCCCTCACCTGTCCTCAGCCCGCCTCTGTCCCATCCGGTTCCCTCAGCCAGAGATCTACTATGTGGTCTGGGCTCAGCGCCACTATATAGCGAGGATGAACAATTTGAGGAGGGCAGTCAGAAGCTACTTGGCAGCGAAGAAATGGGGCCATATCCCCTGCTTCTTGCAGTAGGCGCAATGTATAGATGTGGAGAGTGGCATGGAGGTCAATGTTGTGAGAGGTCAGCCTCGCATACCAAACCGGTGATGAGGACAGCAGTGACGATGAAACACAAATAGATGATGATGTAGCCGACTCAGGCAAGGGCTTCATCATCGTCAGGAGAAGAGGGCGTCACCTTGTGCGTCAGGCAGCAGCGCAGCCAGCAAGTGGGTCGTGTGGCCGTGAGTCAGCAGGATAGCAGCAGTGTGAGGTCGGGAGCCCCGGGGTCAAAAATCCGCTTCGCAGGTCCAAAAAGTAGCGGCACAGGGCTCAGCGAGGCAGCAGGCGCAGTAGTCACTCAGTGTGGAGCTGTTGGCAGTAAAATCCGATACTCGCGGTGTGGCAGTTTCTTGCTAAGACACAGTAGGAGCCGAATATGGGTATATGTAGAATCTGTGGGCAGAAAGTGAAGCGTGGCCAGTGAGCTAACGTTGGAACCACGGCCCTGCGTCAACACATGCAGCGTCACCATCCGGTGGCCTGGGAGAAACGTGTCTCAGATGTGGTGGTCCATCCTGCCGTCGCAGCAACAGCAGCAGCAGCGCCCAGTGGCTCGCATGCCATTGCAGCCAGTCAAGGCTCCACCACCTCTGCAGAAGGGAGCTGTTTCTCTTTGACATCATCTGCCGGTCCAGATGCTCCTGCTCCTCGCTAATCATGGCGCCAGCAGTCGTTCAGCGACAACAGTATGCGTCCAACCATCCTAAGGTGCAGCAGCTGACCGTGCTCCTGTCCAAGTTGTTGGTATTGCAGTCCCTCCCTTTCCAAATGGTGGACTCAGCACCATTCAGAGAACTAATGGCTTGTGCCGAGCCAAGATGGAGAGTATCAAGCCGTAATTTCTTTTCCAAAAAGGCAGTACCAGCACTTCATAAATATGTAGAGCAGAAGGTCAGTCCTTGAGCTTATCGGTTTGTTCCAAGGTGCACGGCAGCGCGGACTTCTGGAGCTGTAACTACAGTCAGGGCCAGTACATGTCCTTTGCGGCCCACTGGAGGAATGTGCTTCGTGCCCAGGCACACAAACAACTTGGAACAGAGAGCCGCTTTCCTCCTCCACGTTGTCAAACTGCTGCACCTGCGCCAATGTCCGCCTCCTCCTCCTCCACCACACCACCATCTCACCCCCAAACTGCCCATCAACCACATG
>JAODAL010018151.1:0-75568 GCA_025379985.1 Phyllomedusa bahiana
GCGGGTTTTTAATTTTCGTGGAAAGCTGCGGCCCCAAAAGAACAAAGCTGGGTGCGCAAAAGGGAAAAAAAAACGTATTTGGTTTTGTTTTGGGTTTTTTAAATGTTTTTTTTTCAAACCCTTTTTTTTCACCTGTGGTGAAATTTGAATTGCTGGTTTTAAAATTTTCGTGGATGCGGGGGGTTTAATAACAGTGCGGGGGCGCAAAAAGTCAAAAAACAAGTTTAAATGTTATGTTTTGGTTTTAATAAAAAGGTTTTTTTTTTGCACCTTTCATTCACCTTGGTGAAAATTGAATTTGGGTGTTTTAAATTTTTTGGGGTTTCTGCGGGCAATTTAACAAATGGTGGGGGCCCCCAAAAGTTAAAAACACGTTAAATGTTTTGGTTTTCGTTGGTTACCGGGGATTTTTTGGGAAACAAACCAACCTGTTTCTTTACTACAAGATTTTGGGGATTGTTAAATTTTTCTGCAAAAGGGGGATTTATCAAAGTCACAGGTGTTTGGGGAAAATTTTTAACACCTATCGGGAAAAGTTTTTCTGATAATTAAAAAATTGGGGTTTTGCAGCTAACAAAGAGCTGCAGTTAAAGAAATTTTTGTTTTCCAAAATTTTTGTTCGGTTGCCCCCTTTTTCGGAAAATTTTCATTAGCAAAAGTTAATAAAAAAAAGATATTCCACTTTCAAATATTACAATTTGTTTGGGGAAATTTTTCCCAAAGTTCTTTATAGTTGAGGGTTTTTTCTGGGTTCGCCCCCGGGGGCCCCCCCCCCCCCCCCCCCCCCAACCCCCGGGGGGGAATTTTTCAGTGGTAGATGCTGCTTTTAAAAAATTTTCTAAAATAACTAAGAAAAACTTAATTTCTTAAACTAACTAAATTGGAAAGGGTCAAAACTAATTTGTAGAAAGGGTTTTTTGGGCAGAAATTTGACTAATTTTGCTGGTGTTTGGCCACGGGGAGAGCGCAGGTTTTAAACCCTATGGAAACCCCCAGGAAACTGAGGGGTAAACAGGGGAAAAGCGGGTTTTAAAGTTTTAAAAAAGGGGGGGGTATGTGTTTTTCCGCCAAAAAAGCAAAACCCAAAACATCCCCGTCATGACGTCGCACACACATTCCCCTGGCCCCTTTTTTCTGTTTAAACTCATTTGGGGCCCCAACCCCAAAAATTTCAAAGGGGGCCGAAAAAAAAGGGTGGATCTTAATAGTGATGCACAGATTTTAAAAAAAATTATCGCCCCTGATTGGGAAAATTTTGATCGCCCTAAAAACCTTGCCGGGTTTCAATTTGTCATAAAAAATTTTGTCAAACAAAAATGATTTACCTGCAAAAATTCTTTTATTGCAATGTTTATTTCCCGTCAGTATTTTATGAAAGGGGTTTTTCCCCCGGGGGATTTGCCTAAGCAAAAAAGTGCTGCTTATGATTGCTTTTTTTGGGAAATTTTGACGAAAATTTAAAAGGGAAAATACTTCAAAAAAAAATTTTTGCCATTTGATCACCTTTTTTTTTATTCACGCTATGTTCACTCTGCTTTTTCTTTATCTGTTGGTATGTGGGGAACGGGATTAAAAACAGTCTTTTTCCTAATTTATTTCCCTTGGTTAATGGTTGGCAAATTTTATATAATTTATCCCTTTATATCTTTAGCTTCCTCATCTAAAATGTTTACAATTTAAACCCCCAAAAAAAAAATGTTTGCGCTTTTTCCCTTTCCTCCTAGGCCTAAAGTTAAAGGCCCCCGGCCTGGAAACCCCTTTTGCTGAAAAACCCGGAACCTTTCTTTCGATTTTTCGTTTTTTCAGTATCTGTGGGAAAAAATTTTATATTTTCGTCCCCAAGTAATTCTCATATGCCCCCCAACATCCTCTTTTTTTGATTCAGTCTTTTCCCAATGAGGAAGGTCCGGGCTTCTCTTGTCTCCCGCTCCCCCCCCCTGTTAGTGCCCCCTTTCCCTTCCACCTTGTGTCTTTTCTTTCCATGGGATTCTCCATTTTCCCTTTTAAATACGGATCATAACCTTTTATTTAAAAAAATATCCACCTGGCCCCCAATTGTGTGAAAACTTGATCGTCTCTAAACCCCTGGAACGCTTTTTTGTTTCCGCCTAACGTTTCCCTTTCTGTTTAACTTTTTTGGGGGACCCTTGCAATCAGGTTTTTCTTTAAAACAAAAACGCTTTTTAAAGTTTCGATGATCTTCACGCAAAATTCAGGGAAACTACTCTTGCTGTTTTTTGGGACTCTCCGCAGCATTTCCCCCATTACCATTTTCTCAGCTGCTCAGCCCCTTTGGGCCCCTCCGGACACTGCTTTCATTTGGTTTCATCTCCTTCTGACCTCTTTAGTGTCTCTTTGAAGTTCTACCCCTCTCTTCCTGTTGTGGTTTCCCCGGGATCAATTTGGGTCTTCTCCTATTTTTTCTCTACAGGACCCCATTGGGGAAAGGGGTCAGAGATTTGACTTTCAGCACCCTTCTAGTGATGACATTAAATTTAAAAATATTTTTTTTATATTTATATATTATTATTATTTTCCCTTTCCCCTGAATCACTCCTGTACTGATAAACACAGTGTGTTGTCCATGATTGACACATGTCTCTCTCCTTGAAATAAAATCTCCCCCCCAAGTAATCCTGTCCCTATGGATTCGGAATTTTTTTGAACGCCCCGCATCAACCCCTTTCCCCAAGCCCCTTTTTTCTTTTGGTACAATGGCTTGAAAAAGAAGTCTTGATGGGACTCTTTGCTTTCTTGAGAGATGTTAATCGTGTGATACTAAACAAGGTGTTTTCTTTTTGTAAAGCCCTTTAAATTGTCCTTGTGGGAAGGTGAGGTGTTCTTCATCTTAACTTTTTCCCGGATACAACCCTGGACTAATGCTTTCACTCGGCCTCAAAAAATTCTCCCTCCTGGAACCTCCTGTTATCTATTTTAAAATCTATCGTTTGGGTAGTTGTATTTCAAAAAGTTTTTTTGCTCTTGTTCACCAATTTACGATTAATTTTTTTAGTGGATGGTTTTCGTGGGGTTGGATGGTTTTTTTTTTCAGGTTTTTTCTGGCTTGGGGGAGCTGGGAAAAAATTTTAAATGTTTGGGAGATTTCCTCCATGTTTTGTAAGCCAAGACGGGCTTTTAGCTCCCCAGTTGTGTCTTTTTTCTTTCCTGAACTGTTTCTGGTTTGCAGCCCGCAAAACTGTCCCCCAAAATGAGTGTTTGAAGAAACGCAACAAAAGGTCCTCCCCTCACTGTCTTCCACTCATCCCGTTTAAAAGATTAAAGCTGTCAGAAGTGTTTCGTTAAAGCGCCGAGCGAGAGGTTCTTCTGTAGGTTAGAAATCTCAGCTGCCCCAGTTCTGTAGGGGAAACTGCAGCGTGACTACTGATTTATTGAGTGTTCCACATCCATGGCTGGGTTTTATCTTTTTTTGTGTGTGTGTGTGTGTGGGCCTGTCCCCTTTAAAAGGGGTTGTCTCATCGGCTTTCAGCCACTTAAAAATCCTGTGTTGCCCGACACCTGTTCAGGGGCGTGCTTCTTTTCTGCCTCTTTCCTCCCTTTCCCCCCTCCCCCAGACACAGAAAGCTCTCTCCATAACTTCTATCAGAGGGGGAGGGCGAGGGGGTATTGGGCCCGAGTTAACCCTCTGTGTGCCTGCTAGGTCTGCTATCTTGCTGATCGCTGCACTGTCAGCTCACAGAGTCAGGAGACAGCAGGGAGGGGCTGTTATGAGTGTGGAGAGGTCTGTGAAAATGTGTTGTAAAAAGCAGAGCGGAGAGCAGTGTTCTATACCCCCCGCTTAGTTTAAAATTCCCCCTTTTGGCAAAAACAAAAAAACCCGTCGAAAAAGACACAGGGTTGAAAGTGTGTTACATATCACAATGTGTCACTAATCAGCAGGCAGGAGGGGTTTATGAAAAGTTCACATGCCCCTGATCTGTTCTTTTAGTATAGTCAAGCTCCCGGGCACTAGATTATGTAAAAACTTCATGCTGTACATCCCAGGGCCCCCAGTCAGCTCATCTCTGCCTCCTCAATTGGTAGGAGAGGAGGGGCAGGCACACCAGGGGTTAATCACACGCACAGAAGCCAAACCCTCCCCTCCTTCCACAAAAAGCATACTGTGAGGAGGGGCTTGTGCTATGACCGTATTTAGAAACAGATGGTCTCGCACTGACAGCCCGTGGTAAAGTCAAAGGTGGCTGTATGGGTTTTTAGGGCTGTGCACTACTACACAGGGAAAATCAAATCGTAGGGGATTTTTTGAAATTTTTCAAGCTGCTTGTTTTTTAAAAATCTTTTATTTTAAAAACCCATAAATTTTGCAAAACACCCCTTTAAGGCTTAATCAAAATGCTGCAGGGCATTGTGACGTTTATGTGTGTGTGGATTGGGGTAACTGCTTTTCAGCATTTCTTTCAGGGTATCGGGGCGTCCTTTTTTCAGCCTCGGCATATAAAATGGTGCACAAATCAGTGGCAGGAACTTTCCACTGCCGCTGCTGAAATCTTGAAATCTCCCGGCCCTCGCTCTGGTCTGGCCCATTGAAGGCTCCCTTTAAGGTTGCCTGAGGGCTCTCACTCTTCAAGGTGTTCACCCCCTATATTCTTCAGATTCCTCTCAAAATCCCCGTACTGGTCACCACATTATTATCCACACCCCACTGTGATAGGGTTGCAGTGTGGGGTATTAAGAGTTCTTTGGGATTCTGAGAGAACTGGGGAGTGTTTTCAGTGAGTTAGACCCCTTGTATTTATCCTCTTTACAGCTCACCTCTCAAGATATAACAGGTGCCACTGTAGGGCAGTTTAGCCAGATTTATTCAAGTCCATTTTCAATACAGTAATGTCATCGAACATCAGTGGTAACAGCAATTAGATGATTTCTGGCATTCACACAGTTTAGCTGCTTTACACAGGGGGGTAATAAGCTCACTGGTACCTGAGTTTTCATTAGTTTATATTTTTACAAAATCCCGGCTATGGTGCTATGCTGCTGTATACACAGGGGCAACTTGCAGTGGCTGCAGCACTCACAGGACTCTGTTTTTTCTCTCAGTGTCTGCCCCCCTTTGCCCGCATCCTTCCCATGCCCAACTCCCTGGGGCTGGGTTAGACTTGAATCTGTTTAGAAACTTTTATTTCCCCCTCTTCTCCCCCTAAAGCACGCACCAACTTTAATTTTTAAAATCCCCTTTCTGCTTGGGCAATAGCAATGCTGTGTGGGGGTTTCTTTAGTGCCCTCTAATTGCCGAGAGAGGTAAACTAAATTTAAAACTTGTTTTGGGAAAGTCAAGTTTTCCATTGGGGTCAAAATTTGATCTTTTGTGTGAATGAAAGGTTTTCAAAGCACTTCTTTAAAATTGGTTTTTTTGTTTTACGCCAAAAATTTCCAGCATGACCCCTTTCAAAATGTTTGGTTTTGTATGGGGTTTTGCACCCAAATCTGGCGGGATTGTTGGCGCCCCTGTTTTTTAAAATATGGTGTTTACACTGCCTGATCTTTGGGCATTCAGAAGTGTCTTTTTCCCGGGAAAAATTGCTCAAGGGTTTTGGGGTATGAAAGTTCGTACATCAAAAGAAAAAGGGCTCTCTAAGACGTTTTTTTTGGTAAAAGAAAGGCAAAAAAAAAAAGGGGAGGCCCGTTTTATCAAGTTTTCCCCAAAAAACTTTACCTTTTTTTCCCCCATTTTGTTGGGTTTTTGAAAAAGGGCATATATTCTTTGCTTCGGTTATAATAACTAATACTGGGGGACTAGTAGGACGCCCACGAGGGTCCTATTCGAGGGGGGGGAAATATGCCTACAGGGGGCCCTAATTTTTTGGGGGGGGGGGGGGGGAAAAATGCCAAAAGGGGGCCCAAAAAAGGGGGGGGGGGAAAAAATGCCTACAAAAAGGGGCCCCAATTTCGGGGGGGGGGGGGAAATATCCCACAGAGGGGCCCCCAATATTGGGGGGGGGGAAATTTGCCTCCGGGGGCCCCCAATTTCTGGGGAGGGGTAAAGCCTAACGGGGGCCCCAAAAACTGGGGGGGGGGAAAACTATGCCTTTTCAGGGGGGGCCCTTTTAATGAGGGGGGGAAAATATGCCTCAAGGGGGCCCCAGTAATGGGGGGGAAAAAAAGCCTACATGGGGCCTTTGCTGGGGGGGGGGAAAAAATGTACAGGGGGCCCCGATAATTTGGGGGGGGGGCTATGCCCAAAAGGGGGGTCCTAATACTGGGGGGGGGGGACTATAACTACAGGGGGTCCTAATCCTGGGGGGTGGAACTATGCCGACCGGGGGCCCTAATAGTGGGGGGTGACTATGCCTACAGGGGGCCCAAATACGGGGGGGGGGGGGACTATGCCTACAGAGGGCCCTATTGCTGGGGGGTGGTAAACTATGCCTACAGGGGGCCCCAAAGACTGGGGGGGAACGATTTGTCTACAGGGGGCCCCAGTGAGTGGAGGGGAACGATGTGGGGAGGGGGGGGGGGGACTCTGCTGCTTACAGTAGCGCCCTAATCTACAGGGGGGACTATTCTGCCTACAGGGGGCCTATATCTACAGGGAGGGACTATTTGCCTACAGGGGGGCCTTAATCTACAGGGGGGACTATTTTCCCTTTCAAGGGGCCCTATTGTACGGGGGGGGACTATTCTGCTCAGGGGGGCTCTAATCTACAGGGGGGAACTTTCTGCCTACAGGGGGCTTAATATACACGGGGGGGACTATTTGCCTACGGGGGGCCTTATCTACAGGGGGGGCTATTCTGCCTAAGGGGGGGCCTTAATCTACAGGGCGGGGGACTATTCTGCCTACAAGGGGGCCCTAATCTACAGGGGGGGGGGGGACTATTCTGCCTACAAGGGGGCCCAAATAAACAGGCGGGTACTATACTGCCTACAAGGGGGCCCTAATCTACGGGGGGAGGGGGACTATTCTGCCTACAAGGGGGCTCTAATCTACAGAGGGCCCTATTCTCCCTACAGGGGGGGCCGAAGCTCCGGGGGGCCCCCATTGTAACTACATGGGAAAACCCCCTAAGCTACCTTCCCGGGGGCACCAAAAGCTACCTACTTTCCCCCCAAGCTACCTAGTATTTGCCAGTGGGGGCTAAGCTACTAGCTACTGCCGGGGTCCCGTTGTACTTTCTACCCACTGGGGAGCCCATAATTACCAGGGGGTAATTCTTACCATTTGGGCCTTATAGATGGGGAGTTTGTAATGGGGGGAGGGGGCACTCAGTTGGGAAAATTTAATAAAAGAAATGTGAGGAGTCTCAGGTGTTTGTGTTGTAAAATTTTACAGGGACGAGTGGGGGGACGGAGGAAGTCATCATGGAGGTCTGGACCGAATAGAGAAGGAAAAGGGAAAGTGAACGACTCCTCAGACAAGATGTCACCTGTGAGGTACTATATGTATGTAAAATATTTTCAAAGCAAACCCGTGTACCTGGTATTACCACCATAGGCTCACTGTTGAAGGAAATAATTGGTTTTGGTGTTGTGGTTTATAATCACTAACAGTATGGCGGTTATTATTCAGTATTGTTATGTTGGAGATATGTGGTGATGATGTTGCAGTATTATTAGGTGCTTGTACAGTATATTAGTGTTGTTTTGTGATATTGGTCGTGTTATACTGGTTTAGTCAATAACATTCTGGTGGGACGAGTCAGTATATGTTAGTGATAGTTGGAGGTATTATTTATTATTTGTATGTTGTTGCTTTGAAATATTGGGCTGGGTATACTGGCTTTGCCAGTAACATTTAATGGTGACTTTTGGAGGTATTTGCTGGGCTTTGTTTAACCAGCAGAACTAAATCCAAAAACAATGGGAAAAATTTTCATTTTTTTTTTTGTACCCAAAAACATTTTTTTATTTTTCTGGGGTGGCAATGATTGTGGGACAGGGGGTGGGTGGGGCTCTGTCGGGACGGCCGGGGATTGGGAGGGAGGGGAGAGGAGCAGGGGGTTGGGCCAGCCGGGGGGGCCCAGACGCTCCAGCTGTATGGGGCTCCAAAATTTCTGATGGCGGCCCTGTCTACCACTATATGGTCACTATATGGCGGTACTATTGGTCTTTGTGTACTGATCAGTAGTGTAGGGGTATTATTCAGTCACTTTGTGGTCGTGTTCTGGCGGTATAATCAGGTTCCTATGTAATAGCGTTATTGGTAATGTTGGTTTTGGTATAGTGGATTTGATTGGTAGCAGTATGATGGTGATATGTATGGTGAGGTATTTACCCCTTGCATTATCTAACAGCATGTCCTGGTACATGGTCGTGGTCAGGGAGGTGGGCAAGGGGGGGGGGGGGGGGGGAGGGGGCCCATCCAAAAGTTTGCTTTGGGGCCCTGGCATTGCTAGTTACGCCCCGGATGGGTGCCAAATGTGGAAAGAAAACGACTGTCTGTGAATTCCAAGGAAATAACAAGCTTCCAGAGACTGTGGGTGTTTTGCAGGGTATGGAAGCCAGATTGTGGTGGGTTTACAAGCATGATGTTTCAATAAACTCTGTACAGATGGAACAAAAAATGATAAGAGTGGACTATATACCTGCACTGCTCTTCTACAGATCCTGCTGAGTATGATGCAGTTACTACAGCACACATGTTCAGAAAACTCACACATTACATACACTGAGAGGTGAGACAAGTAGATAGAGAGAGCGACAGACAGACAGACAGAGAGATAGATAGATAGATAGAGAGATAGATAGATAGATAGATAGATAGATAGATAGATAGATAGATAGATAGATAGAAGATACATAGATAGATTTACAGATAGATAGATAGATATGAGATAGATAGATAGATAGATAGATAGATAGATATGGGATAGATAGATAGATATGAGATAGATAGATAGATAGATAGAAGATACATAGATAGGAGGTATAGAGATATTAAATAAATATAGACAGATAGAAATGATCAGTCGATCATGGATTTTAAATAGATAGATGATAAAGTGACCAATAAATTTATCAACCCACAGTTTTAAATAAGAACCAATAAATGAGTGAGGTACAGAGATTAATAGATATACAGAAATATATAAGATAGATAGATAGATAGATAGATAGACAGAATAGAGGTTTTATTAAGTTTTTAATTATGTGAAGGTATTAGCCCTTTACATTTTTAGAAATAAATGTAATATTTTTCCAGTAATTTGGAATTGCTCCAGTTTTCCTTCCTACATGAGCGCCGCGGCTTCCTGTCTTGCATTTGGCTTGATAGATAGATAGATAGATAGATAGATAGATAGATAGATAGATATGAGATATGGATAAGATAGATAGATAGATAGATAGATAGATGATAGATCAGATAGATATGATAGATAGATTGATTAAGATAGATATGGAAAGATGATCAATAGATTTGGATAAGATAGATATGAGATAGGGATAAGATAGATAGATAGATAGGGTAAAGATAGATAGATGACTAGATAGATAGATAGATAGATAGATAGATAGATATGGGATAGATAGATATGAGATAGATAGATAGGTGAATATGATTTTATAGATTATGTTATGAGTTGATAGGTATGAGCATTGATAGATAGATGTTATGAATATGAGATAGATAGATAGATAGATAGATAGTAGGAATTGATAGTTTTATACTAGATAGGATATGAGATAGATAGATAGATAGATAGATATGAGATAGATATGAGATATGGATAAGATAGATAGATAGATAGATAGATATGGGATAGATAGATATGAGATAGGGATAAGATAGATAGATAGATAGATAGATAGATAGATAGATAGATAGATATGGGATAGATAGATATGAGATAGGGATAAGATAGATAGATAGATAGATAGATAGGTTAATATAGATAGATAGATAGAGATTAGATAGATAGATAGATGATAGATAGATAGATAGATAGATATGAGGTAGATAGATATATAGATATGGGATAGATAGATAGATAGATAGATAGATAGATAGATAGATAGATAGAACAGGTCATCATCTCCTGGATGGACACTTCCATCATATACTTGGAGCATTACAATGTATTACTTTTTAGTCAGCTCTTCAGACATACAGGAATCTGTGAGAATATTGCAAATAAACAGATTTTTCGAGAGAACTATTTACAAGGATTTTCCTATTTTAAAGCTCTAGTGAACCAGCATTAGAAATATCTACAGTACACGCGTCTGCTTCTATTTTACATACATTACATACATTACAAATCTAATATGTAGAATTATTTTTTTCCCCTATAAAAATTCCCCGGTGAACCATACACAGTAATTCACTGTGACTGCAACTAAAGGGCTATAAATGAAGGTTCCCTGGTGGTAGGACTTCAGAGACTGCTTAACCCCTAGTACAGGAGTGATAGTATAGGACTGACTCCCTCAAATTATTTCCCATAATGTGGGAAAGTCGTTATGGTGACTTTTGGTCATATATCCGTCATGGTAAAATCCTCAATGTTCCCCTCTGGGAGAAAAAAGCCGTAAGTCACCTCTGCTTGTTCTCCCCATAGGAAACTATGAAGGTCACCCTGGAGCCCTAGCTGAGGAGAAATACAAATGAAGTTACTAAACAACAAGCTGAGAAGCTCATGGCTGAGGGTCCAGGTCACAGTCATCACCCACAATCCATTATTGTTTTTTTCATGTGACAATGCACTTCCACTAACATCTAGTGGACTCTCAGAAATGACCAGCCAGGGTTGTGGTTTTGTGGTCGTCACTTTACAGTGTTAAGTTTTGCATTTTTTTGATGTCTAGAAAAGTGTGACCTGCAGCTCCAGTCTTGATATCAATGTAAATGGTGAAGACCTAATGGAAATAAGATCCATCATACCAGTCATGGTTCCGGTGATGCTAGTGTGAACGGTAATGTATAGTAAAAAACAATTTACTATAATTTTTGCAGTGAACCAACATAGTAATCTGGTAGATAAAGTTGGAAAAAGACAAAGGTCCATCAAGTCCAACCTATAATTCTGTAGTGTTGATCCAGAGGAAGACAAAAAGCTCTATGTGGCAGATGCCAGTTGTCCCATAAAAGAGGAAAAAGTCCTTCCCGGCTCAAAATATGGTATCATAATAATCCCTGGATCAACGTCCTGTCTCCAGAATCTAGTTCCCATAATCTGTGATATTATATTTTAAAATCATCTAAGCCTCTCTCAAACTTGTTCAATGATTCCATCATCACAACCTCTGGTGACTAGATAGGACCAATGTTTCCATACTCTGCAATCAGACTGCCCTTTTCAGCTTAGTTTTATAGAGACTGTAAGTATACTGACAAGCACAGGTGCGTAGCTAGGTTAGTAGACATGCAAGGATCCTGAGCAGTTGCTATTCAACCACTCCAAACAAGCACAGACGACCTGACAGACGTAATAGAAACTTTTGCTTATCTGATAGGCAGGAGAGGATTAAATGGCAGGAGAGTTCCTAACATTCATAACAGTGACCAATAAATGCATCTATTTGAATAGAATTGAATGTAAAAACGTAGTAACATAGTAGATAAGGTTGGAAAAAGACACAGTTCATCAAGTCTAATTTATAACCCTACAAAGTTGATCCAAAGGAAGACAAAAACCCCTATAAGGCGGATGCCAATTGTCCCATTCCATCCCAACTCCAAATCTGAATAAACCACTGGATCTAAGTCCTATCTTCAAAATCTACATGGTCCACATAACCTGTTATTTTATATTTTTCAAGAAAGGAATCTAAATGTTTCTGGAACTTGTTCAATGACTCCTCCTTCACAAACTCTTGTGGCAGCGAGGTCCAAAGTGTCACCGCTCTTACAGTAAATAATCCCCCTCTGTGAAACTTTCTTTCCTCTAGACATAGAGAATGCCCCCTTGTTGTTGCTACAGGCTTAGGTGTAAAAAGATCACGCAAGAGATCAGTATATCTGTATACTGTCCTTTCATATATCGGTACATGTTAAGTAAAGCGCCATCTCTTTTCCAAGCTGAATATTCCCCAGTTTGATCACCTGTGTTGGTTCTGGAATCCACCCATTCCCTTAAACAACTTGGTCGCTTTCCTCTGCATCCACTTTAGCTCAGCCATGTCCTTACAGATTGGTGCCCAAAACTGTATACAATATCCCATATGTGGCCTCACTGGTGACTTGTATAGAAACAAAACTATATCATGAGCATTTATATCTATTTTACTTCAACCCATCATTTCTTTTTGCCTTGGCAGCAGCTGTCTGGCATTGATTACTAAATTTTAGACTGCTATCTACCAATATCCCCAAGTATTTTTCAGACATATACACATACCTGGTATTATATTACTTAGTAATTAATTACACCTGTTTCCTCAGCTTTAGTGCATGACCTTACATTTATCCACATTAAACATAATTTGCCATTTTTTTCCAGAATCTGATCCACTTCAAAATAAGACTTTAGCTGCCCCTCACTGGGTGTCCTTCCCCTCCTTGCCTTTGGTGTGATCTAGTCTTAACTTTAATAGGCAAAGCTGCTAAATTGGTCCTGGCCTTGTTCTACTCCACTTGTTTGCTCAGGATATAGCAGAATCCATTGCAAAATCAAAGGCTGATTGCTTCTGTACTTCCTGCTGGGCTGTGGCATACACCTGGCAACAAAGGAGTCCAGCATAATTGTGTAAGTCCCATCATATCAGCCTGCAATGATACTGGTGCAAACCTAGGAAATTTCTAAGCAACGTTCCGAAGAGCTTAACTAAACATTTTACTATAATTTTGTATATACAGTCTCCATGCAGACCAATGGGTCTCCATAGTAACAGACAACAAAATATGTATTGAAGTCATCAGTTTCTATCTTCCTTTTCACTACTACTTTTTACTAACCTAGCAGATAGCTAGCGATGGTAATAAGGGAGGGACAAATTGATTCTGACTACATAGGAATTGTCTGTGCAAAAGAGCTGTGGAGTAGTGTTGCTCTAACTGTTCTAGAAAAGTTAAGTTCCAGTAGAACTTCTTGAATTTTTAGAACTCGAACCGAACATTTTACTGTTCGTTCGAGTAAAGTTTTAGTTCGGCACCCCAGTATTCAGCGGCTTTCTGCACTTTTGGTGGCCATCCAATCACTTTTCTGCACTTTTGGCAGCCATCCAATCAGTGCAGAGCAAAGAGATAGTGTCCAAAAACGTCTTTGCTGAGGTGTAGGGCTCTATTGGCTGCTAAAATCATATGACCATGTTATATATATATTTCAATGTATTGCCTTGTGAACGCCATTTTCAGCTCACTCTCTGTACTGTATAGACTGCTCTTAGTTAGATAGCATTTTCCTCTCCATAGACAGCAATAGTTAGGGAGTCTGGTATTGCTGGCTACATCTTTCCCACACCCAGAAGCTGTTATTTGGCGACATTTGCAGGTTCCCATAACGTCTAACTCTCATATACATGGATATATATTATGTAAAGTGCTTTGATTTGCTAAATCATACTGAGTGACCAAAAGTTCAGTTTTTGCAGTTTTGGGGTTCAGTAATTATATAACACACCGTCTCCAACTCTCCTATGTGTTAGCCCCTCAGGATAGCTATACCCCTGGTGCAAGCTGTCCTCATCTTTTCAGTTAGCCATTGAAAGGAATGAAGTATTTTAGCCTCTCAATTTTTTCTGTCACTCTTAGAGCCCAATTATCTTCACTAAGCTGTTCCCTGTATCCAGATTACTGTTATGGATGGTAATTTCAGCTTCTCCTCACCTGTATAGATATAAAAATTAACAAGAACATCTTCTCCCATAGATATCAATGGGATTCGAAATTCGAGTTCGAATAGAACTTGGAAACGAACTCACAAAAGTTCGAGGTTCTAATAGAACTAGAACTTTTTACTGTGTGTTCAACACTACTGTGGACAAAACAGTTTGAGTTGAATCTAGACTATATGGAGGCTCATCTTTGGCTTTTTGATGTTTTGGAGAGAAAACAAAATAGCGCAAAGGTGGACACATTCTATAGAGAAGTACAAAAATAAATTGAAAAACTATATTGAAAATATAAAGTAACAATTATTGTTTCAGTTGCGGATATTAATATATGATATTTTAAATTATACATATTTTTCTCTGGTTTAATATTGAAGAATTTTTTTCATTTAGTCTTAAAGAAAATTATTCTTCAAGCAAATGTTCAAATATAACTTTCACTAGCGGCCACCAGACCTGCAGTTGTGGACAGTATATACATTGTGGTATATCAGTATGTAGTGCAGCCATTCTCTGGTATCGGGCCAGGAGGAAAGTTGGGATTGTTTAAAGAACAGCTGTGAACAAAATTCAATCCAAAGTGTATTAAGGCAATTGAGATAACATTGGATGGTCTTTGATGGATCTGCACACCCCATTTATATCAGGACAACCACTTCCACACAGATGGTTTTACTGTATTATCCTGATGGAAAATATTCATACCATACACAATGACCAACACTGAAACTATAGATGAGAGCAAAGAGGAATTAGCTGTGCACAAGTTGGGTAATAAAAGATCGACAGACAAACAGATAAGAACATATGTTATGAAATTAGAGAACAAAAGATAGAAAGATAGATAATATCAATAGAGACGAATAAGAGATAGATAAACAGATAGACGGACATACAGATAGATAATAAAAGATGATGATAATAGATAGATAAATAAATAGATAAAGATAATGAGAATAGATAAATAGATAGATAGATAGATTAGGAGAATAGAAAGAAGATAAAGATAGATAGATAGATAGATAGATAGATAGATAGATAGGACAGATAACCTGTGTAGATGTGAATGTAACAACGCTAGTGGGCTCCAAGCAACAACAAGTCAAACGCCGTCACTCACAAGAAAAAGACATATCTGAAGCGCGTATTAATCAAAGAAAATTACTTACTACTGGATGAGTCCGCAACAGACAAAGGGGTAGATGATGCCAGGTGCATGGTTAGTGGAGATTTACATGCAAATATACTCCAGAAACCATAGAATAATATCGATACCTGTCCCTAGCTAACTGTCCTTAATTCTTTCCCTGAAGCTCACTGAAAGACTGTCCCTAACATCAGAACTTCTATCCCTACAGTTATCCCTAGAACTTTTCCTCAAAAGTGTTCCTAAGCGACAAATGACTCTAATACAGAAAGTGCCTCTAGGACCCAGTGACTCGCAGGGTAGGTCCCAGCAGAAACGAAAAAAAAAATACCAAATCTATTATAGTTAAGAGCTAAAAAATGCAAAAAAGTACAAACGTCCTCTTAACCTGTCCCTGACATCTGATTCTGACAATATGATCCCTCTGACCATATTCTATCCCTGAAGCTAACAATAAAGACATCTATAATCTACCAACACACAGCTGAGCTGATCAAGGTAATTCTCAAAATAGTATTGACAGACACTGCTGGCACTAGAGAATTGCTTTGAAGAAGATGGTGCAGTACTGTGAACAACACCCAGTCAAAGCATGCTCTGGCAAGGGGTCATTAGGCTTAAGGATGCATTTAACAGCATTAAACCAAAATATGGCAGGTATCACCTAGTCCAGCAATGCACACCAAAATCATTGATGCCAATTTCTAAAATGTAATGCTCATAAATAGTGATGAGAGAGCATTAAAAAGTTTGAGTTTGAATCGAACTTCGAACAATAGTGATGTTCGAGTGGATGTTTGAGTCAAACTCGAATTTGAACCCCATTAAAGTCAATGGGAGAAGATGTTCAGGTCAATTTTTATACCTATACATGTGAAGAGAAGATGGAATTACCTTGCAGAAGAGTAAACTGGATATGTTGAACAACTTAGTGAAATAAATTTGGCTCCAAGAGTGACAGAAAAAGATTGAGAGGCTAAAATACTTCATTCCTTTCAATGGCTAACTGAAAAGATGAGGACAGCTTGCAAGCAGGGGCGTAGCCATAGGAGGTGCAGCGGTAGCAGCTGCTACGGGGCCCTGCATCCTGAGGGGGCCCAAAAGCCGCTTAGACACATGAGAAGACACCAGTATTGGAAATGACACATGGTAACTGGCAGGAGTCCAATTTCACTTTTTGCACCAGGGCCCATTAATATGTGATATATGTGGTGGCAGCAAGAACATCCCAATGGGGCACATGGAGGTTTAGCTGGCAGGGCCATAGTTAAAGGGGGTGCAGTGGTAGCCAGGGCTGACATCGGTCATCTATTAACCATTTCAGGGCCCCAGACAGCTAATTCAAATCAAATGGGGCCCCCACCGATTAATAGTTCCTATTTTTTAACATATCAGTGGAGTAGTGCCCCTGACAGGAGTACAGCGCTTACTGCCCTATTGGCATCCCTGCTTGTTCCCATATGCCATTTCCAATACCGGTGTCTTCTTATGTGTCAAAAGGGCTTTAGGGCCCCTCAGGATGCAGGGCCCCATAGCGGTTGCAACTCCTATAACTACGCCCCTGCCAGCTAAATCTTCATGTTCCTCCTTGGGATGTTCTTGCTGCCACCACATAATGGGGAGGGGAAGGGGAGGAAGGGCCCATTACACTTTTTGCACCAGGGCCCAAGAACTTGAACTTACGCCTGCAGGCTGGAGTAGATTAGACAGCAGTACAAATAGTAGCATCGAGAACATGCCAGTGGGAAACATCGAGGTTCGGGATATAAGGACTTAGTACATTTGGTGGTAGTACAGGTGGAGGCTTGGTAACGGTGTGTTATGCAGTAACTGAACCCCCAAAACTGTCAAAAATGAACTTTTGGGCACTCAAAATAATTTTCACCAAGCAATCACTACTTGAAATAAATTTCTTTCTATAGGAGATTTGGTAACAGTGTGTTATGCAATAGCTGTGCCCCCAAACCTGCAAAAATGAACTTTTGGGCACTGAGTATGATTATGAGTATGATCATTATGAGAGCTAGGCCTGCAAATTCCACCAAATAACAGCTTCTGGGTGTGGGAAAGATGCAGCCAGCAATATAAAACTCCCTAACTATTGCTGTCTATGATTCTCTAAACTTGATATACACCCTCTAATTAACTACCTAACTAATCTAAACAGAAGCTTTTTCGGTCTAAAATCGCTAAGAAACAAATCTTCTGCCTGCATGCAAGCAGACAGAGAGCAGTCCGTACAGTCCACAAAGTGAGCTGGAAATGGCGTTCATAAGGTAATACAGTGAAATATATATAATATGGTCATGTGATTTTAGCAGCCAATGAGAGCCCTACACCTCAGCGAAGACATTTTTGACACTTCTCTGTGTTCTGCACTGATTCGATGGCTGCCAAAAGTGCAGAAAGGTGATTGGATAGCTGCCAATAGTGCAGAAAGGTGACTGGACAGCCACTAAGGGCGACATGTCCCAACACGCCAATGCCATTTTTTTGTTCTATTTTGCGGCAAACCCACTTTTTTCGCCATATTCTTGTTGTAAATGAACTGTCGTACACCAACACTAGGCGCATTATACGCCAGGAACGACACTTTGTAATGTGCCTAAATATGGTTCACTGTGCTCCCCCGTCGCGAAATGTGCCTATTGAGACCCCTTACATATGTTATGCGTCCCCGTCAGGCAATGAGCCTCGATAGACACATACCATATACTACCTATGATATGCTATGTGCTGAGTGTTGAGCAATGCGCCCTTTTTCGATGCAATGCACCCTTTTTTGACATAATGCCCCCATTTTTTATACAATGCCCCTTTTTTTGATACAATGCGCCCTTCTTTGATGCAATGCGCCCTTTTTTGATACAATGTGCCGTTTTAGGCGCATTAAGTAATCTATGCAAGGTATACCTGACGCCAATTTTTAGAAAGTATGGGACTTTCAGGTGCACTTTACACTGATTTAATGTGCCTAAAACTGGCATAGATACGCCACTTTTCGGACATGTTGCCCTAAAAGTGCAGGAAGCAGCAAAAAAATGAAACTAAAACTGGTGTGCCAAATGTGCTTGTCGAATGCGAACTTTTTATTCAAACAAACCTGTACAAGACTGTACAAGAAGCAATATAGAATTCTATAACTGTATGAAAACACCTGGCAGATAACTACACAAACTCTAAAAACAGAACAATCTCTTACAACACGCACTATAATCCACACCAGGTTATCTTTACAGAGAAGTTAGCAATTATCCAATCTTCTCTAACAAGTTCAAAGGTTTGTTACTATGTCACTTGCTCTGCTCTGAAAGTTATTTGAGGTGGTTACCCAGCAACTGCCTCGCAACTGAAGGAGAGAATGAAATAGTAGGAGAACTCCAGTCATTTGTATCAGTGAGTTAGGCTTTTGTTCTGTATACTGCACATCATTTTGCAACATTCATGCTACATGTTTCCTGTGATTTTAGTGTCTTATGATTGTGCTGTTTTCTACATTACTTTACTTTTCTAACCTTTTAGCTAGCAGTATACAGTACAAACCAAAAGTTTGGACACACCTTCTCATTCCAAGAGTTTTCTGTATTTTCAAGACTATAAAAATTGTAGATTCACACTGAAGGCATTAAAACTATGAATTAACACATGTGGAGTTATATACTTAACTAAAAAGTGTGAAATATCTGAAAATATGTCTTATATTCTAGGTCCTTCAAAGTAGCCACCTTTTGCTTTGTTAATGCTTTACACACTCTGGCATTTCTTGAAAAAGCTTCAAGGGGGAAAGTAAAAGAAAGGGTTTTTAAATTCAAGGTGGGGCCCTGTTGGGTTTAATAAGGGGGATTTTTTGTTTTTAAAATTTGGGGTTGGGCCCCTTTCAGTTGTTTGTTCAGAAGTCAGGGGGATCCACAGTGATATTTCCTTTAATGAAGGGGCTTTGAATTTCTATTATGGCAAGAAAAAAGCAGAAATTTAAAGAAAAATGAGGGGCCCATTAGGTGGGCAAATTTTCCCCGGAAATCGTTTTTGTTCACTTGGGCCCGAATTTTCAGCAAAAAAATAATTGGGTTCCAAATTTAACTTGGGGGCCCCAAATCACGTTAAAAAAACGCTTTTTCCAGGTGCACGAGCCTGCGGGGTGCTTTTAGAACTTGTCCCATGCTTAATTATGCAAGGGGCTTGGTTTGGGTTTTAAAAATACAATTTTGGGGTTTTTTTAGTATGAAAGCACATGACTGCCCCCCGGTTTAGAATGCTTCACTCAAAAATTCCCTGGGCACTTAAGATGGAAAAAACGGCCAAAAAACTGGGGGGGTTTTTTAACCTGTTAAAGTCATGCGGAGGGGACAGCGGGGAAAAAAAAAAAGCTGAGGGCCCCGGTGGAACATTAGTGACAGAGGGGGGGGGGTGACAGCGGCAGCCACAGAAAACATGAGGTCAGAGAGTGGCACAATGACTTTTTGGGAAAGGGGTGGCAAAAACGGAATAGGCCCACAGTGCTGGCAGGAAAGGGGGGGGTCCAACAGGGGCCCTAAGGGGTAAAAAGGGGGGCCGGGGGAAAAAAGCCAGGGGGATGGCAGCAAAGAGGGTCAGACAGTGGCACAAGCCCTTTTGGAAAGGGAGGGCAAAAAAAAAAGGATTTTAGGCCCCACAGAGTGGGAACAAAATGACACAGTGTGGGGTCACAGGAAAGCACCCACAGCAGGAGGTCGGGGCCCAGGGGCACAATGACACGTGTGTAGGTCCCCGGCAGCACCCAAAGGCAGCAGAATGGGTCGGGACAGTGGCAAAATTTTAAAAAAAACAGGGGGGTGGGGGGTTAGGTCACGGCGCACCCAAGGCCATGATGGGGTCCAAAAGACCCAGGGGGCAAATGGAATTTTTCAGTGTGTAGGTCAACGGCAGCAGCTTGGCGGGGCCGCATGGGAGGTCAGGAAAAGGGCACATTGACAAAAAGGGGCTTGTGGGTTTCACGGCGGGCCAGCCACAGCAGCACCCATGAGGTCAGACAGTGGAACAATAACTTCTGGGGGGTGGCCAAAAAAAACAGGAATAGGCCCCCAGAGTGGGAAAATTTCCCAAAATGGGGAGGTCACGGGCACCCAACCCCAAACAGCGGGGCAAAGCAGGGGAGGGGCCCCCAAAACAGGGGAAACAAAATGACATTTGGGGGGTAAAAAAGGGCCAAAAAACATGGTATAAGGCCCCACCAGAAGGGGGTGGGGACAATGCACAGTGTTTTGGGTCACGGCGGGCAAACACAGCAGCAGCATGAGGTAAGAAAAGTGGCACAATGAAAAGTGTGTAGGTCAGGGCCCACCCAAAAAACAGCAGCAGAAATGGGGTTTAAACAGGGGCCCACAATGACAGTGTGTAGGCCCAGGGCCCAGCAGCCACAGCAGAAAGCTTGAGGTCAGACAGGGGCCCTCAATAAAAAAACAACAGGGGGGGCCCCAAAGACACAGTGTTTAGGTCACGGCAGCAGCCAAAAAAGGTTCACCCCAAAGGCAGGGGAAGGGGGGGGTTCAGACAGTGGCCAATAAATTCTGGAGGTGGAAAAAAAAACCAAGGGGAGAAAAAAGGGGCCACCAGAGGGGTTTAGGAACAAATACACAGTGGGGGTTTAGGTCCCACGGCGGGGCGGGCATAAAGGCTTCGGGGGGAAAAAAATGGAAAGGTCAAATCAGGGGGGGCCCAAAAAATTGAAAATGGGGTTGGGAGGTGGGTGGCAATACCAGTCCAGGTAAAGGGGGGTTGTGGCAGATGGGGGAAAACTGGCACCCAGTTGTGTGGCATCAGGCGGGTTTGGGGGGCATAGAATTAGTGGCTGAGGGGGGGTAGTTTGAACCCAGATTTAATTTTTCTCACGGGTTTGGGTGGGGCGTCATGGTGATGTAGTTTTGACCCCTTTAAGGCATTGGTGTGGGGAAATCCTCCCCCCGATCCACCCCCTGATTCTTCTTGACAAAGGGTTTCGTTTTTCCAAATTTCCCGTGGAAAGCGGGTTCCCCTTTGGGGGGTACGAGGGCCCCCACTCCCGCACGGGAAACACCCGCTCGATGCCACAAATACGGGCCCGGGCGGGAAACAGCTTCAAAAAAACTGAAAAAACTCGGAAAGGGTGCGGAAAACACTTCCCGTTTGGTGCCCGGGTTGCCCAAAGCGGATTTTTCAAATCTGGGGTGGCAGACGTGTTTTCCCAAAGTAGGCCACCCCCTGTTGGTTCGGGCCCTGCTACAGGTCCCTCCCGGCTGCTTGGGAAATGCCCCTTCTTTTGGGGGTGAAGGAAGCTGCTCATCAGGGGACTCCGGGATTTGGGTTTTGCTGCTGTTTGGGCTGGTACTGCTCCGCCCCCCCCCACCTTCCCCGGCAGCAGTCTTTGAGCCCCTGAAGAACCCCCGGTCAGACCTGTCAGAGGGGGAAACGGTGCCCCCAAAAGGGGCAGCGGAAAACGACAAAGGGGTTTCCTTTTAGTATTTGAGTTTGCCCCTCCCCTTTTCAATAGCGGGGAAAAAAGGCCCCCCTTTTTGGACTGGTAGCGAGGGCCCAAATAGGGTGGGCCCCCAAAAATTTACCCCTTTGGGCGGGAAATGTGATATTTCGGCTTTCACTAGCCGGGCAAATCGGGCTGCTGGGGGGCCATTGAAACAAGTGTTCGGGGGGCTCCCTCCCTCCAGCTCCTATTTTATACTGCCACGGTGCTTGCGGGTCATCTCCCCGTTTTTCCTCTTTCCCAATTTTGCCCCTTCCAGCTGCTCCTGCTCCTTCCTTTGTCCCTGGGTAGAAAATCCCTCATTTCACCGGGACAATCCCTTCTGCCCCAAATTGTTCCTCCCCCTCCTCCATTTCAGTTCCCCCGGACCCCCAGTGGCCGGAGATTTAGTCGCCGTTCCAGTCCCCTCCCCAAAGATTTTTCGAATTTTTCCCAGGACATGAAGCAGTGGAATAAACGTTATTCATCCCATGCCCTGGGGGGACTGACAAATACCTTTCCGCCCCCCGAAGGGGCCTCAAAAAAACGGCAGGTGTACGCATGGGGTTGCCACTGGCTGACATCAAAGTTAAAAGGGGGGTTACTTCTTTTGGGCCTGGTCATTAAAAAAATTTGGGTTATGGCCTTTCTTGTTCATACAGTCGGTAAACATGTCCCAGGCGGGAATTTCCCAAGGGGTTGGAAACATCGTTATAGGTGTTTTTGGGGGGGCCCCCGTTTTTGCCGCTGCAACCGAGGAGGGTGTTCCGGGCTTGTACGAATGGATAAAGTGCATGAACGTTTCCGGGGCCATTTCAGAATGTTATAAAATGGGGAAAAACCGGGAAAATTTTTTTTTTTAAACCAACCAGATTGAAACCGGGGCCCCTTTGGCCGGGACAGGGGACCATCCCTCCTCGGTGCGCGCGGCCACCATTTTTCCTCCCATTGCCCGTCCCCTTTGGTTTCCGATTTCCCAAGTTGGGCCGAAAAAGCCAACATCGATTTCTTGTTTGCAGGGAGCGGTGCATTTCCTCCCCTGTGTGGTTCGTTTCCCCGAGGGAAAGCCAGGTGTAAACTGCGTGGACACCGTTTGTCCCCTACACGTGGTATGAGGGAGCAAATACTTGTGGAGGCTGGAGTTTGGGGGTGGAGGAGGAAGGGGGCAAAACATTGGGCAGGAGCCGCAGTTTGACAACGTTGGGGGGAGAAAGGGCCGTCTCCTGTCCCGTTGTTGGTTTTGGCCCGGGGGAAGCCCCTTCACCCAGTGGGCCGTAAAGGAATTATGGCCCTGACCTAATTTCAGTCCCCGACGTTTTTCCCCGGGTGCCCTTTACCTTGGAACAAACCGATAAGTCAAGGATGGCCCACCCTTTTGGTTTACATTTTATGAGTGCTGTTACTGCCTTTTGGAAAAAAAAATTTCGGTTGGAAATCTCCAAACTCGGCTCGGAAAAGCCATTAGTTTTTCTGGAAAAAAATGCAAATCCCCCCTTTGGGGAAAAAGGGGGGGACTGCAGGACCCAAAAACTTGGACAGGAGCACGGTCAGTGCTGCCCTTAGGATGGTTGGAGCAACTGTTTTTCTCTTTGCAATCGCCTCACTGAAGACTGCTGGGGCCCTTTAGTTTGCGAGGAGCAGGGGGCATCTGGGGGGAGGGTGAGGGCAAGAGAAACGGCTCCCTTCTGCAAGGTGGTTTGGGGCCTTTTATGGCTTTCAATTTGGGATTGGGGCCCTGGGCGCTGCTTTCTGTGCTGTTTTTGCGGCGGCAGGGTGGACCCCAATTGAGCCAAACCCTTTTTTTCCCCCCGGATGGTGACGCGAAAGGGGTTGGCGCAGGGCTGTGGTTTCCAAAGTTTGCTCCCTTTGGCCTGCTTCAATTTTGCTTACAGAATTTTAAAAAAATTTTACCCTATTTGGGGTCCCCCGGTTTTCTTAGCAAAGAATGCCACACCGCCCAAAAATCGGATTTTAAACCCCCAACCCCCGCATGAGTGGGCACGGGCCGCTGCCCTCGCTGAGCCCCCGTGCCGCTACTTTCTTTGGGCCTGCGGGAAACGGGGGGTTTTTTTTCCCCCTGGGGCCCCTTGGCTCCCACCCCACCTGCTGTTCCCTGCTGACTCCAGCCCCCACAACCCACTTGCTGGCCCGCGGGCCCTGCCTGAGCGCAAGTGAGCCCTTTTCCTGACGTTTATGAAGCCCCTTTCCCCACCCGGCTCCCCCGTGCGGTTTGGCTAATTTATCAACCCTTTTTTTGTTTCATCGTAAATGCTGGGCCTTTATCCCCGGGCTTGGTATGCCCGAGGGTTTTACCCCCCACAGCATGACCTCCCATCCCCTCCCCAAACCCTCTATTTTCTTTTTCCGCCTACTGGAAAAAAGCAGGGGGATTTGGGGCCCCCTTTTTCGCTGCCAAGTAGTGCTGACTTCCCTTTTCAAATTGTTCATCCCCCGTTTTTATGTGGGACTGAGCCCAGAAAAACTTTTTTTTGATCTCTGGCTGAGGGGGGCCAGGGTTTGGGAAAAGAGGGGGTTGGAGGACAGGTGAGGGCCGCTGACCCGCTCCGGGGCCCTGCCAAAAAAAGGGGTTGTGTCTGACGTTCCCCCCGTTTTTGGCGGGGTTGTTTAGATGTCATTTTGGGGGGAAGGGGGATGACCCAAAACCCAAACCAAACAAGAACCAAATTTGGGGTTGCTGAAAAAACACAAGGGGCCCCTAGATGACCCGCGGCCCGTTGTGGCCTTTTCCCCAGTGAATCCTGCTGCGGGGGGTCCCCCTTTCTGTTTCCGGGGCCCCGGGCCTGTTCCCGGAAAGTTTGGGGCCAAGCCACTCGGGTGGGGGGCCTGCCCCTCTTCCCGTCTGCCCCTACTGTTTGTTTAAAATGTACGGGCCCCTGTTTGATGAAGATATCTGTATATGATTTAAAAAACCCCACCCTTTTATTTGAGCCAAAAGAAACCCCGTAAAAAAAGCTTGGGTAACCCCTTTGGGTATAAATTGCGCCTTTCCCCAAAAAGGGCAGGGGAAAAAATTTTCTTGTTTTGCCTTTTTAAAAAAATGTGTATTTTACTGTATAAAAGCACAAAAAGGTCAAATTTAAACCCACGGATTGAATTATGCTACCAAAAATTTCTTTGTGGCGGGAAAAACCCAAAATTTCTTTTTCTGAGTACAACTGCAGAAAAACGCTTAATTAACCCTGGAGGGAAATTGGCCAAAAAAATTGAGCAACCCCAAAATACCCTTGCTTTTTTTGCGTGTTTTTCCCAATTTGGGGGGGTTTTTTTTTCTTTCGGGCCCAAAAAACAAGAGATTTTAAAATTTTTAAATTTAAACCCTTTGCTTGGAAAATTTTGCTACAAGGGGAAAAAAGTATTATTTTGGGTTGAAAATGGCGGTTTTTTGGGGGTCAGGACACCCGCAAAAAAACGCTTTTTAACCCCTGGATGTTTAAATTTCGGCAAAAAAATTGAGCCCACAAAAAAGTAGCTTTTTAGTGTGTTACAATGGGGGTGTTTTTTAAGCCCACACAACAAGGGGATAAAAATTTGTAATTTTTTAAAAAAACCTTTTTTTTCTTTTGGGTTTTTGGAAAAAATTAATTCCCCATTTTTTGGAAAAATTTTTATTTAATTTTTTTTGGGGCCCCCCTTGGAAAAATGAAAAAGGGTTTTCTTTTTTTTTGGGATTTTACCCCAGCTGAAAAAAACGCTTAAAATTTAAACCCCCGGATGTAAATTGGGGCCAAAAAATTTAGCAGCCCCAAAAAGAAGTGGTATTTGTTTTGTTAAAAACGCCCGTTTCTTTAAAGGGAAAACAACAGAACTGGCTTAGATTCCCCCCTTTGGTTTTTCAAGGTTTCTGTGAGCGATAGGATTTAAATGGGTTTTTGCAGCTGCCGGGGGACGCCCACTGGATTTCAGATCCAATACCCCAAAAAAAAAAGAAAAAAGAACGTTAAGAGAAACCCGTCTCTGAGACAAACTGAGACACCCCAAAAAAATCGCTGTTAAAAAATTTAGTTTTTCAGAAAACAGCCGCCCCCGGGCAGCACCTTCCCTTTTCGTCAGTGAGGGGGTAAAGAGCTCCCCGGTCGCGCCCGGACTTATATAGTGCGGTGAATCACAGAATCCCCCCGGGTCTCCCGATTGGTTTTACCCCTGCACATGTCATGCAGGTATGCCTTTTCCCCCCAGAGGCTTTTTCCCCCCCGTAGGCCTGTGCTCGCGCCATTTTATTTAATCAAAAGCACACTTCGTTCCCCGAAAGTCCCCCCAAATTCGACTTTGTTCAGAACCCCAAGTTTTCCCGAAATTCAAATTTTAATTCCACTTGTTTGAATTTAATTCCCCCTCTCTAGCGGGGGCCCTCAAATTTAAATTTTAAAAAATTGGAAGGGGAGTCGTTCCAAAAAAATTTGGGGAAAAATTTGTAAATGTCCCCCCAAAAGGGATGGCCAAAAACCCCTAAGCGTTCCCAAAAAAAAACGGGTCACAGAGGGGGCCCCTCCAAAAGGGAAAAAGAGCAAAAAGTCACCCCTGCTGCGGAGGAGAAGTTCTTTTGAAAATCAACCCGCCCCAGAAATGCAAAGGGGTTTAAAAGCAGGGTCCGATTAGAGACCAAAGGGCAATGCCACACAGGTTTTTTGCAAACAGGGAAAAATCTCCCACAAAAACTGGGTTAAAAGGAGGAATTTTTTTTGCAGCAGGCCTTCATGGTAAAACAGCTTTCTAGGAAAAAACTGCTAAGAAAAGGGAACAAACAGAAGAGAATTGTTTTGGGCTAAAAAACACAAGGAATGGACATTAGCCCAGTGGAAATCTGTGCTTTGGTCTGATGAGTCCAAATTTGAGATTTTTGGGTTTCCCAACCACCGTGTCTTTGTGCGATGCAGAAATGGTGAACGAATGGACTCTACATGCTTGGTTCGTGAAGCATGGAGGAGGAGGTGTGATGGTGTGAGTGGGCTTTGCTGGTGACACTGTTGGGGATTTATTCAAAATTGAAGGAATACTGAACCAGCATGGTTACCACAAACTCTTGCAGCGCATGCTATTCCATCCGTTTGCGTTTAGTTGGACCATCATTTATTTTTTCAACAGGACAATGACCCCAACACCTCCAGACTGTGTAAGGGCTATTTGACCAAGAAGGGAGGTTATGGGGTGCTACACCAGATGACCTGGCCTCCACAGTCACCAGACCTGAACCCAATGGAGATGGTTTGGGGTGAGCTGGACCGCAGAGTGAGGGCAAAAGGGCCAACAAGGGCTAAGCATCTCTGGGAACTCCTTCAAGACTGTTGGAGACCATTTCAGGTGACTTCCTCTTGAAGCTCATCAAGAGAATGCCAAGAATGTGCAAAGCAGTAACCAAAGCAAAAGGTGGCTACTCTGAAGAACCAAGAATATAAGACATATTTTCACTTGTTTCACACTTTTTTGTAAAGTATATTATTCCACATGTGTTAATTCATAATTTTGATGCCTTCAGTGTGAATCTACAATTTTTATAGTCATGAAAATACAGAAAACTGTTGGAATGAGAAGGTGTCCAAAGTTTTGGTCTGTACTGTATGTTAAATAGGATTTTCAAGACTTTTTAAAAACTTTTGACCACCTACTACTGCATTTAAATAGAAATTAAAGGGGTTTTGCCACCATGCAAAGTTGACATGGGAAGTTTAGAAATGTAATATTAAAGCTTTTTCTAATATATTGTTACGGAAATTTATGTTTATTTAGTAGCATCTACTTCCTGATGCTATAGTGTTCTGATGTATCCAGGAGATCTGACCAGCTTCTGTACAATGTAAGAGCTGGCCACGCTTTCTCAGTCTGATCTGCTGTGTTCTCGGGAGTGTGCCTGTCAATGCAGGGAAACTCCCATTAACTCCAACCACAGCATTTTCCCTTGTCAGGGGTCTGTGCTTGTAGATACTCTTATCCGCTTTCCTTTGCCTAGAAGCCTGTATTGTAGTATGGTGGTGAAGTGACTGGATTTGTAATGCGGGAGTCTGTGGTTCAAGATCCTAGTGCGACTTTTTCTCTCTCTAAATCATACACATATGTAGACAAATGTTAAAACATGAGTAAATCTCTATAACTGAAGCTCCCCTAAGTCGTGTCCATGCCCTAGTGTATATATAATGTATGATGGAAGTGCTTAGTGTGACTACTGTGAGCATGGGACACGATTCAGGGGAGCTTTGTGTATTAGTCCCTATGGTGTATTTTTTTTTCCCTAAATCATACAAATATGTAGAGATGTTAAAATATGTGTAAATCTCTATAATTATATATGAATGTATATCTAATAAAGCGCAAATACGAGGCGAAATGCGCCACAATATTACGCCGTGTGAATATACCCTAATGAATCATAGGATGCTGCAGCCAATCACTGACCTCTGATGAGATATGCTGCAAAAGCTGATTGGTTGCAGCACCATGTAATCCACAAACGTGACGTGATCAGTGAGGGACTGGAAGGGAAGTCTTGAACTTTGGTAGCACTGTAACGGTGATGATGGGAAAAGGTATGGCTTAATTTTCTACTTTAGCACAGAGGGAGGTTTAAAAGTCTTGAAAAACCTGTTTAAGTTTTAACTTCATGAGCACTCCTTTTTGGTCATTGGAATTGGTGGACTAGACAGTACCTGCCATATTTTGGTTTAGTGTTGTTAAAGGAATTTCTTAGTCTAACAACCCCAATTAGACCTATTTTCCAGGACCTAACGTCTAGGTCACACTTACAGACCTAACTTCTTAGACCACTTCATAGACCTGCAGAAAAATAATTTCATACTATAGCTGTCCACTGGCTCACCAGGACTAGGAATTCCCTCTGAGCTTTAAAAACAGACCCAGCTACAGGCTTTCTTGGTTTGGATCACTTCAATGTTTTCATACTTGTGGCCCGTAGTGTGTGAACTGTTTAGGTCTAAACAGTTTTCATACATGTGCCCTGTATGTTATCCATACTGGGCTGACTTTGGCCAACAAACCCAGCTGGAAAGATAGATAGATAGATAGATAGATAGATAGATAGATAGATAGATGATAGATAGATAGATATGAGATAAGATAGATGTATGTAGATTGATACCTGTTTCCCCGATAGTAAGACACCCCCGATAGTAAGACGTAGCGGGGAGTTTAAGGACGTCGACTAATGTAAGATGTACCCCGAAAGTAAGACGTAGTAACTGTACTTTGTCTGCGCTCGGGTGCTGTGATGGCCCGGGCGCCGATAGGGACGCTTCAGCTATATGCGGCTCCTCAGGGAGCGCATATAGCTGAAGGCCGAGTACAGCTCACACTGTCCGGGCGCTGCGCTGGCCCCGGGCACTGTCCGCGATTCCTTCACCTATATGCGACCCCTCCGGGGGCGCATATAAGTGAAGGGATACCCACTGCGGGGCACAGAGCGAGCGCTCCCTGCCCCGCAGTGGACTCCGGGCGGCCGCAGACTGGCTGCTGTCCTGAGATCCCGGCACAGGCAGCGTGTCACCCGCCTGTGCCGAGAAGAAGATAGAGCAGAGTGGAGAGCACGGGGATCCAGGTAAGTGATTGTTTGTTTTTTTATTTTGAATAATTACTACAGCGCCTATATCTCCCCTATACCTGCCTACAGCTCCTATACCTGCCTACACCCGGCCCTATACCTCCCTACAGCTGCTATACCTGCCTACAGCTGCCTTATCCCTGCCCTATACCTCTACAGCTGCCTATACCTGCCTACAGCCGGCCCTATACCTGCCTATAGCAGCCTATACCTGCCTACAGCTGCCTATACCTGCCTACAGCTGCCTAAAACTGCCCTATACCTGCCTACAGCCGGCCCTATACCCTGCCTACAGCCTGCCCTATACCTGCGTTATGGGGCCATATACCTCCCAAATATAAAGACATACCCCGAAAGTAAGACATAGTGGGACTTTTGGGGTAAAAAGAATGTAAGACGCTGTCTTACTTTCGGGGAAACACGGTAGATATGAGATAGATAGATAGATAGCTATGAGACAGATAGATAGATAGATAGATAGATAGACAGACAGCTATGAAATAGATGGATAGATAGATAGAAGATAGATAGATAGATGGATAGATAAAATAGATATGATAGATAGATAGAGATAGATAGATAGATAGATAGATAGATAAAAGATATATAGATATGGGATAGATAGATAGAAAAAGATAGATAGATAGATAGATAGATAAGATAGATAGATAGATAGATAGATAGATATGAGATAGAAGACAGATAGATATTAGAGGATAGATAGATAGAAAGTAGATAGATAAATAGAAGATACAGTAGATAGATAGAAGCTATGAGATAGACGATAGATTGATAGATAGATAGATAGATAGACAGATAGCTATGAGATAGATAGATGATAGATAGATAGATAGATACTGTAGTAGATAGATAGATAGATAGAATGGATAGATAGCCCGATAGCTTTGAGTAGATAGATGATACTGTAGATATAGATAATAGATGATAGATATAGATAGAAGATAGATATGGTAGATAGATAGAAGAAGATAGATAGATAGTAGATATGGTTAAAATAGTAGTATGAGATAGATAATATGAGTGTAGATAGTAGATAGTAGTAGATAGACGATAGCTATGAGATAGAAAAAAAAAGAAAAAAAATAAAAAAAAAAGATAGATAGATATGAGATTGATAGATAGATAGATAGATAGATAGATAGATAGATGTGAGATAGATAGATATCAAAAAAGAAAAAAGGGGGCTACGGCGCTTGTGCAAGAAGAAGCTAGGAATAAAAATCCCCAAGTAAAAATATACAAATTTATTTCTAAAAACACAAATGCAGTTAGGACCTTCGCATGATTAAAAACATGTACAGACCTTACGCGTTTCGCGTTGCAAACCAACGCTTCATCAGAGGTACAGGTGTATAGTGTGACAATGCCAGGTATATAAAGGAACTCCTAACATACATTTGGATGCAAAGATCTTCAATCAAGCATAGCGAACGATCTCCCGTTCTTGTGGAGTAAAGGAAGATCTTAATTGGATAACGGCTAAGTCTGTAAAAGATAGTCTCTTATCTGTTCTTCCCGCAAGAGTAAGGAAGATTTCTGTTGGATCGAGGGACTGTCAATCTGGCTAAAAGGGAAATGATCCTCCATTGGATTGCTGACTTGTCACTCACAGAAGAGCGATGAGCAGGGGATCTACTCCGTGCAAAGCGATGATGATGAAAAAGAAGAAGTTATTCATCCAAACCGAAGCGCATGCAGAGGACGAGGAGACTGTCCAAATAAACTCCAATTAAAATGCGACTACAAGTAAGTGACTCTCCTAATAGTAAATATAGTATCAATATAATGTGTATCATTATGTTGCTTTGGTACAGTTAGAAAAATAGTGTCAATATGTATCATTACACTACTCTGGCACTATTATAAGAAAGACACAAATGCAAACCTTCAATCACTTCTGGGACTGTCCATCCCGCTACGGAGAAGCGGTTGGTTTTTGAATGTCTGCCGGCTGCTGTGGTTCAAAGCTCGGATAGAGCCTCCCTAATACGTACATTACGTTCTCTCTCCCTTCACCCACATTTTCCCCACCCTTGGTTGAACTTGATGGACACGTGTCTTCTTTCAAATGTACTATGTAACTATGTAATAAATGAGTGTTGTGCCTCTTTCATTTGCACAACACGAAAAGGTGACCACACCACTTTGTCCTTTGTAGTTGGTATCATCTAGTACCTATCGACTTCACTATTGTGCGCCCCCTCGCTTTCTTTTTTTTTCTTTGTTTTCCTAGATAGGTAGATGTGATATAGATAGATAGATAGATAGATAGGAGATAGATAGATATACAAATAGATAGAGAGATAGATAGATAGATATACAGATAGATAGATAGATACATAGATAGATAGATAGATAGATAGATAATTAGATAGATAGATAGATAGATAGATAATAAGATAGATAGATAGATACTTTGATAGATAGATAGATAGATAGGAGATAGATAAAATTAAAACAATTTGAAGAGAGATGTGATAGATAGAAGATAGATATGAGATAGATAGATGATAGATAGATAGATAGATATGAGATAGATAGATAATAGATAGATGATAGATAGAGAAGAAAATGAGATAGATAGATAGATAGATAGATAGATAGATAGATGATAGATCGATAGAGATAACAGATAGATAGATATGAGATAGATAGGTGTAGTAGTATGAGTAGATAGATAGATATACAGATAATAGTAAATAATAGATATGAGATATATAATAGATAGATAGATATGAGATAGATAGATAGATAGATAGATATGAGATAGATAGATAGATTTGAGATAGAAGGGAGATAGATAGATATGGATAGATAGATATACAAATAGATAGATATACAGATAGATAGATAGATAGATAGATAGATATGAGATAGATAGATAGATATGAGATAGATAGAGAGATAGATTTACAGATAGATAGATATGAGAGAGATAGATAGATAGATAGATAGATAGATAATTAGATAGATAGACAGATAGATGGACTGATCCAACTGTACATGAATACATTTGTCATGGAGAAAATGGACATGTGTGTATTCACAGTTACATATCGTGGATGGCGTGTGAATCATCATTTCTCTTTACACTGACTTTTTATGATTTTGGCTTTGAAAACCACAAGTTATCCAAACACTCTGCACGTCATATAAGTTTAGACAATAATTATATTCTTGCTCATAACAACTCGTGTTGAAGATAAGTGTACAGTGATTAACATTACACGGTGCACAACTGGATGTCCCGGCAGATCTGAAGCTTCACATACAGCTGCGCTTGTGAACAACCAGCAGTAAGACAGATAGAATGTATGTGGTGTATTGTATTCCGTGACTTGCCTTCATATACTTTAAATTTCCAGATGTTTTTATTAATGGCTAACTATGTAAAAATGAAATGAGAATTTTCTTCAATGTAAGGAAAATTAGCGTGTTTGCTTTTACTAAAATGTTCTTCCCTTGCTCACTAACAGAAAAAGGAGGGGAAAAAAGGTTCAAAGCTTCTAAATTAAAAAATTTCAAGATCAAATCATCATTGAAATTTTGAAAAGAAAATTGCATCAGTGTGGTGCTAGGAGACTGAACCTTACCCACATTTCCTGTGTGAAAAACTCCACTAGTTCTGAGATGGATTTTCAACTTATCGCACCAAATCATCCGGTTTCCAATCTTCTACTATCTATATTTTGAATTTTTTTGTAAATTTGAGCCGACGCTTCTTATGATGAGATTGAAGTCGCGGCTTCTTCACCTTTTTTTGGGCCATCATTCCAAGCCTGTGTAATGTGTGTTGCCCAGTGCTTGCATGGACGTCTGTGATCTCACTCTTATGAAGCCTACGAGCCGCCTCCACTGCCTTGTGTATCGTGTTAGAACCGATAGACCTTGTGATGAGCGACTTGTTGACTCGGATATTTTGCCTGGACGTCACCTCTTGGCTTCGGAATCGACGGACGTCATTTCATATTCTTCCCGCTGTCAGGGCCTCACATGATGCAGTTCGGCAATTTTCTTGCCCCAGAGATACTATAAATGAGCTGGATAATGTTGTGTCTCTTCTCTTGGGAAATCTTCTTCATGGCTGCTCGAACCAGTGACCTTTCACTTGGGAATCAGTCTAATAACACCCTGAGCTATTAGTGAATGTGAGAACAGGTTGTAATTTGTAGTAACAAGAAGAAAAAGATTGTCCCACCACCAGGAGCAAAACAGTAACAATGCAGTTACATGACAAGAATCTGCATAACTAAGCATATGCTAAATAGTTGCAGGTCAAAGTTATGTATGAGATCGCCAAAGTGATTGTCTATAAAATGATGTACAAAGCTATAGTAGAGGGTGAGATATGGAGCCTAAAAGTCAAAAGTTCAAAATATTGTTACATTTGGTGATTTCACCCACCGGCCTGAGTCTAAATTAAAAAAAAAAAGGAATATAACAGCACTCCGAAAAAAAATGAAAAAATAGGATAATATGATAAATGGATGAAGAGTCAACAACCTGTTATCCCCAACTGGCAAATACATAGAACACAAACAAAACACTGTTACCCTTTTGCTTGTCAGTGTAGATATGCAATATATAGACAGGATGGATAAGAGATAAGTAGGTAGATATGAGAGATAGATGTGAAATAGATATATAGATATCAGATTAATAGACTAGTACATAAAAGATAGTTAGATAAATAGATATGTAAAATGTATATAGATAAAAAGGTCTGAGATACAGATGTAGCAAAGATAACCTTGACAGACAAAAACACCTCTGTTACAGTTTTGCTTCTTACAGTGCTTTTCAATGGATATTTTGTGATTTTAACACAGATAATATGGAAAGCAATGATATCACCATCCAAAAGTTAAACTTTGCTGCGTAGCTATAATAGATAAATACAGTATCAAGAAGTAGAACTGATATATCAAGAAGTATGTTCCTTGATCGCTATAAGAACATTTTTAAAGGGGAACCCCAAGGTTTTTTTTTTTCTTTTTCCATGAATTACACTATTACCATTGCAATGGTGTAAAAAAACCTTCTGTAACTCTTTTACACATGTGTTTCTTACTTCTTCTATATCTGGTTGCTACATTATGTGACATTTAGGGTCACATGTATGAAAACTGTCTAGGTCTAAAACTCACTTTGTTGCCCATAGCAACCAATCAGAGCCCATAGCAACCAATCAGAGCTCATAGCAACCAATCAGAGCGCCCCTTTCATTTCATATAGTGCTCTGGAAGAATGAGAGGAGGTCTCTGATTGGTTGTTATGAGCTCTGATTGGTTGCTATGGGAAACAAAGTGAGTTTTAGACCTGGACAGTTTTCATACATGTGGCCCATAGTCTACCCATAACAGCAGTCACTGTAGGAATCACAGATCAGTCTACTCCTGCATTCCTTACTGCCGCCATACAACACGATGCCTATCTCTCGCCTATTTTCCTCGTATCCTTCTCTCCGCCTCTATGACTCTGTGGGTGCTTGTACCCCAGTGATCAGGGCATTTTGGTAATTAGTTGCCAAATTAGTGTTGTAAATAGCTGTCAACATGAGGCAATGTTATCATCATTGACTGCCACTGTCACCACTGAGCTGTAGAGTGAAGAAGACCTGAAGAAAAAAATATTATGCAATGTAGCTATTAAAAATATGGAGTCAAAGTAGGAGTTAATAACTGACAGCTCTTGCCTTTAGGTTTCCTTAAATATTGAAAAATATGCAGTGCTCTTTTAATAATAAAGCATTTTTCAAGCATAAAATTGTGATTAGCATTTAGTCATATCCGAAATCTGTATCAATGGAGCATAAAGTGGTGAAACCCCCAATAATAACAGTACAAAAACAGTATTACAAAAAAAAAAAAAAATCAGCATGAATTTTAGGACTTGCTTCAGATTTTCCAATCTACATAGATGTATCAATAATGAATAGTTTACTCTGGATTTATCAGTTTTTAACAGGTTTTTTCTGCCAGGTCTTATATCAGAATTCCATTTGGTATTTTTATGGTACCATAACGGGTCCCAACATGGAACCAAAATTAAGTTCAAAATATTTTTCCATTCTTTTCTTTACCTGGGACGGTTAATGAGGAGTATTGAAAGTGATAACCAAGAAGATCTACAAAGTTAAATATATAAATACCTATAAAACCAAAAAGAAAACACACAATATATGTCTTACAAAAGTAAATGAAAAAACTTTGTTACAAAAGAAAAAATAAATAACACATAATGGTGGAGAGAAAGGAAATTAGAAATTACAATGCAATATGATACACCTGGACATATAATTAACTATGATAATCCCATTAAGTACTTCAAGGATATTGTATCAAAGGATACAATACAATTATCAATTAATAAGTTATAAACATGATAAAGTGTATAGTGTACAAAGAATAAACAAATATCTAATATAGAAAAGTAATCCATGATGAGTAGTCAGACCCCAACCTGACCAAACAAGAAAAAGAAAGGGAGGAAGAATGTAAGGGATGCCCTAGTCTTGCCCTATGTAAGCAGAGTAACCGCCCCAAAAAGGGCGACCCCACACTCGTAACTTTTCCTGAGCTGTACCTAGTAAAATGTGTGCTAAACAGACAGAAGACAAATGTATGACAAACAAGGATCAAATGCCATAGAAAACAAATAGAGAATAGTCAGACGGGCTGAGGTCAGACCAAGAGAATGCAACGTACCAAGGGACAGAGCGGAAGAGTAACCAGAAAGGCAAGCCAAAACCCAAAAAGTAATCACCAGCAGAGATTGACAGACAGGAAGAGGTTAAAAACCCATGCCCCTGCCATGGATTGGCTCAAGTGCTTAACCCACTAAGCACCAAGCTGAACAATGGCTGAGACAGAAGCAACAATCTTTAAAGGGTTAATAGTAGAGTCCTGACAAAGAAAGTATCATTGCGATTGTCAACCAGGATGATGTAAGCGCGCTTGCCGTATGTTTTGCAGTCTGCTTTTTTTAAAGTAACTGACAAAGGACTGGACACTGTGTTTTAAATAATTATATGCCCTATGCTAGTCACCATAACCAAAACCAGCCAATAAAAAAAACCTGAAGTCTCAGTTGGCATTGGCACGGTTAGGAATGCCACTCAGCCACCCAGGAGTCAAACAACCCCAAACACGGCGACATCCCAGGAAGTGACATCATGCAGAAATAGCAAAATACAATTAATAACAACCAAGATATCAAAGAGATGCACCAAATATGCAATAAAAAAAATGTACAGCAGAATGAGGAGAAAGAAAATGAAAAACACTATATAATGCTGGCCAAGTTTACCAATAATAATAGTATTATTACAGTCCCCTTGTACCCATGGTCATATAGTATTTTAGCCATTTATCCCTAGCCATTTATCCCTGTAAGCGTTTTGATGACCAGTGCTGACGGTAAAACACTGACAGCCTTAAATCTAAAAGAGGCCCCATGGGCCGTTAACAGTCTTGTGGTCTGTTACAGAGTAGTATATGTTTGTTATGTCCTTAGCAGATGTCCGTGTATTTTACATGTACAAGCAGTATTATACTTTCACATAGATACAATAAACAATAGTATCTGGCTAAAAAAATTACATTCCCTTGATCCCAAAAAAATTCTAAAAATTATTTAATGAAATTAACAATTGTGAAAAAAATCATCTGAACAATTCTTGAACAATTCTGATTCTTGAGGTCTCCACACTCAAGAATCAGCTCTGTTTGCAGCCCAGGAGATCAAGTGACCGGAGGACTTCTTTCAAGAAAACCTTTGAAGCCACTGCCCCGTGATCCTAACCCCTACACTGCCTGCCAAAGGCTAACATGAGGTAGGAACAGGGGGAATGCACTGAGATTGAGGCTGGAAGATAGACAAAGCACAGCAAAGGATCCTGGGGCCTGTAGACAGGACAAAAGTGTCTAACTTTCTAACAAGTTATGCTGCTGCTCGGCTGCAGAGATTAAAGGCTGCAAACAGCACAAGGAAAGTAAAAATTAGCACAGAATACATTGAAGGAAGATCAATGAAGATTTAGGCATAAAATTTGTGTTTTTTTTTGTTCGCCAGGCAACCCAATTTTAATTGAAAATAAATGCAATAAATATCAATTTCACAAATCATATAAAATCAACACTATTAACAGTATGTGCCCAAAAATTGCTTAAAGGGGTTGTCTCACTACAAGGATTGTTTTTATGTTAAAGATCTTGCAAAAACAAGTCACTTTGCAATATATGTCCATTAACAGTGTCCTACCTATTCCTAGATATCCCCTCTTGTATGGGCTGCATCAGCTCCTCAGGTCACTATAGTTACAGACCTGTTCAATCTCTCCTGATAGGCTGCCAGCAGCAATGTTGTTCGCTATAGCTGCCAGACCTGTACGCCTTCTTCTACTGCAGCCTAGTAGAAGCCAGTAAACCCGCCCCTGAATTCAAAGTGAAACCAAGAGAACAGGACTGAGGTAAGATGAATCAATGTAGCGAGACAACCCCTTTAAACCCAAGAAAAACAAAACTTCAAATATCTGATGATGATGATGATCAGGGGCCATTGATTTTGACTCATAGCGACTCTGTGGATGTTTATTCTGAATTGTGATAAGTTTTCAGTTAGTTGGATGACTACAGAGAGTTTGGCCTCCAAAATTTTTTCTGTTGTGTTCATCCATTTAATCACTGGCCTTCCACTTTTCTGTTGGCCTCCTACCTTGCCAAATGTAATGTGTCCAAGGTATGAGAGTCATTGTCTTGTCGCCCAGGCCTCCAAAGAAATTTCAGCTTTAATCTCTCCTGGTACAGATTTGTTTGTTCTCCTACATAGCTTTAAAGAGAAAAAAAACATAAAAAAACATGCAAGGAGGTAATTTTTTTTTTTTTTTAAATACACCTAATGTGTTAATATTTGTAAAATTCAATCCTCTTCTGAATGAAATTTACAAACCATGGATGCTTAGGATTAAAATGATTCCTTATTTTGCAGAGCTATTTCTCATGAGTCCGCAGAGAGTGATTATTGTGGGAATATTATATGGTGGCTGCATGCTTTTATAAAGTAAACCAGGAATGGTTTTACAAGGGCTTGTAATCTCTCTACTACATAATACTATTCACCCTTAGGGCCAATATGTCAGACAGCATCATGTTCTTATGTAAAACACATAGTTTTGGTGGTTTCCAAAGTAACCAAAAATGTTTTCTTGACCATTTCTTCTGTACTCCCAGAGCAGTAGTTTAAATATAGCTCAGAAAACATTATCAGATTATATAATATGATATCAATAAGGTTAGGTTCACATCTGCGTTGGATCTTGCATCGCAGATTCTGTCAGATTTGATGGGAAAAATGGATAACTAATAGGTTATTAGTAGGTAACTGTTACGCCACCATGCTCTCGGTCGCTTGAGAACTACCTTGTATTTGCATGCGGCTTTTCCTGTTTGCACCATGTGGCCGCCTCCGATCCTCCTAGCTAAGGTTAATTGACCTTTGTATGTCCAGCGGGGTGTTGCATCCTTAGCCAATCCTCTTCCACCAGTTACTTTATTAAGCAGTCTCTTCCACACTTCTTGGCCTGTACCTTGATTAGCATTTCTTCTGTGCTCGGGTCTTGTCCAGTCTGTCTGGGTCCTGGTCCAAGTTCTTTCCTGTGTTTCTAGTCTAGGTTCCTATGATGTTTGCCTTGACTCTTGTCTGTCTGGTTCATATTATGTTGTGTCCTTGATTGTCTGGTTCCTGACCTATGTTCTTAGCTATAGTCCTAGTCCGACCTTGTTCCTAGCCTGTGTTCTTGCGATAGTTCTTGCCTGTGTTCTGAACCTTGTCCATAGTTCGATGTTTAGTCTCTGTTCCTGTTTGTGCCCCTGTTCTGTGTGTTCGGTACCTTGTTTGTTCGATGTTCTTAGTCTGTGTGTTTTGCACATTGGCCTTTGGTAGGCCTTCCCATCCGTTTAGCCGGTGTCTTCATGTTACAGTATCTGGTACATCTCCTGGCCCCTTGTTTTCCAGTTTGGTCCTCTGTCAGTGTAGTGTCTGTCTTGTGCTTTTGACCTTTCTTGGTCAGCTGTCATTGCCAGTGACTGCTCTGGGGTAGTACCTGGCGGCCATCGGGGTAAGCCATCCTTACCATCAAAGGCACTATGAAGAACCCGATGGCTGCTTAGTCACGCCTTGTTGGAGTAAGCCCGGTAGTGGCTGTGAAAGCGTGAAAGTAACTTATATTGTGATAATCTTATTTACTGAGGTATGCCATTGGACAACCCCTGCCCATATACCCTATTAAGGGAAATGGACATCATGGAGAGATGTTCCACTCTCAGAACCCCAATGTCTGAGTGAAGGAGGAAAGCAGCTTCCACTTTTGCAGCTTAGAAACTACCTTGCACTAGAAACTATGTTGTCGTCAGACTTGGGATGATATTGAAAACCTGAGAGCATATGTTGTTAAACATCCTGTTCATACAAGAACACCAAAGAAGACATCTGGACTAGAGGAAGAGTGGGGAAAACCCTCAAAGTAGTTAAACAGTATTAGCTAACTGCAAAGAAACAATATCTAATAGATTCAGGTCCCATTTTTGGGATCCAAACTTATCTGCAGAATTAGGATCCTCCAACCCCTTCATGTTAGATCAAGTGGCTGCTGGATGAGGCATCTGAGTGTGAACTAAAAGGATAGGTGGCAGGGATTACAGTGAACTTCCAGCACCCACCTTTCTGTTCAGTTCCTACTTAGCCAGTGAATATCTTACCAGAGGGGATGGAAATGGAGGAAATTTCATTCTGTAGAAAGGTCCCCAAGGACCCCAAGTTATGAACTTACCTAAGAGTATCCAGATATGCTAATATTGTGTATGCGGTACTTGTATATGGTATGTTGTGTACTTAAACCTTTTTTGGTATGGAGAACAATTGTCATGGGGATAGTTGAACACATATACAGTATCTCACAAAAGTTAGTACACTCCTCATATTTTGTTAATATTATATTATTTCTTTCCATGGGACAACACTGAAGATATAACACTTTGATACAATGTAAAGTAGTCAGTGTACAGCTTGTATAACAGTGTATATTTAGTGTGCCCTCAAAATAATTCAAAACGACTTCCTGTTCCTGCCCCAGCATGTAGAGACACACAGTGCAGCAGCTCCTCTACATCGGGACCCTACCAGCTACATATCTGCTTCTATATCGGCACATCGCACGTGCACTGTGCAGGGGACATACCAGAGAGTGGTCACAGTTAATTGCAGGCTCTCTGTCTGACTCTGCCTGCGGGAGAAGAGCTTTGCAGCCCGGGGACCTGCTGAGGTGAAGACAGACTTCCGGCCCGACACTGCAAGGTTTGTGAAGAGCACGGACCTGCTGCGCCTGGGAGCAGGAGATAAAGCACTCTCTCCTGTCGGCAGCTCCTGTGATTGATCTCCTCTCCTCTCCTCTACAAGTGGCTGACAGCCCCGTTCATAAGAAGCATTGCTCCAGTGTACAGCCGACCATCCCCCCCCCCTTGCTGAGAGCAGGGAAGTGACTGCAGGCGGCGGCTCCCTCTCTGACCCCCCCTGCTACTGCCCACGGACTGTCTATCACAGCTGCACTGCTTGCTGACAGCCCCTGTGTCCTCCATACAATATAAGGAGAGGAGGCTCTTTATATACATATCTATCCCTAACTGGACTGCTGCCTCACCTGGGCTCACACCTGCTGGGCTCTGCAGAACTCCCACCAACTCCTGATAGAGAGATAGTGGAGGCCTCTTCCCCGGATTCTACACCTAAAAGAAGAGCAAGCTCCAGAGACTGGTCAGAGACTTCACCGCCTAAATCACCTCCTCTGGGAGATGTTTCACCTAAGGAACAACGCTCCCGTTCTGCTTGGCGTGCGGGACCCTCAGGAACCTGAACATTCTCTGCAACCTGTATCCTTATTCATTGGGCAGCTCCCCCTTTGTTAACTTGTCCTTTTGCTCAAGTTCAACTCACTGGCTGAACTTGTTATTACGGTCTAACTTTATATATGTCAGTTTAATGATACATTTGATAATGATATAGCCCTTCCCACACGAAATGCCTTACGCATTATGGGTCCCGGTGGGGGGCATTTGCACTATTTGCCTTACTTGTACTTCCTCTCTACATGTTGGAAGTAAGGAAGTCCAATAGCACATTGGCATTGGCGGTATGTTTGGTTTTTTGGTTTCCGCCCAATGGTGCTTTGTTTTTTTTTCTGTTCTGTTTTGGTACCTTCTTGTTTTTTGTCTGTACTGTGTTTAGTAGGTCTGGATGCAATGCTGTGGGATGTGTCAGCGGTCTTCTCTCCCTGGGGGTGAGTCCATTTCCTTCATTCACTTGCTGTGCTATAATTCTTTGTCACTTATCTTTATGCAAGTAACATCGTGGAATGTTAAGGGACTGCGGTCTCCTTCTAAGAGAATTATGATTCTACGTCACCTCAAAAAATTAAAAACAGACATCGCCCTCCTTCAGGAAACTCACTTGGAGGAGGGAGATTTCAGCAGGCTTAAGCGCCTTTGGGTGGGCTCGGTTCTGGGCTCTCCATCCATTAATAGGAAAAATGGTGTAATTATCCTCATCCATAAAAATCTCTCTTATTCTCTTGTTAGCTCCACCCATGATAGTGAGGGCCGCTGGATTCATGTATCCTTGAAAGTCTCAGGGGAAGTTATTTCCATCTATAATATCTACGGTCCTCATGCCAACCAAGGGTCTTTCTATAAAACCCTGACAGACCAGTTATCTATTGACCCTGAACCTCTTAAAATTGTGGGAGGGGATTTTAACCTGGTGGTTAATTCCCAGGAAGATAGAAAATCGGTCCATGATAGCTCTCCCCGTATTCCGCTATCCCATGACCCCCACATTTGGCTAATTTTATTTCAGACTCTCATTTGGTTGATACGTGGAGGTCTCTTCATCCTGATGGAAGGGAATATTCCTTTTTTTTCCCATCCTCACAATTCATGGTCCCGTATTGATTATATTCTACTCTCTCCCAAAGCCATGCAAAGGGTGGATCTCTGTGATATTAAGGATTTAGTTATTTCAGATCATGCCCCTCTTGTCCTCAAACTGTCAGACGCTGCTCCCAAGGGTACAGATTACCTCTGGAGATTCCCGTCTTACCTATTTGGGGACGAGGACTTTGCTAATATCCTCCGAGGGTGGTGGCTGCAATTTTTACAAGACAACCCGGAGGTAAGGACGGAGCCAGTCTTACTTTGGGAGACAGCTAAAGCGGTCATTAGAGGCCACTTGATTGCCTACACTAACACCCGTCGGAAGGTGGTTGCGGATCAAATTAGATTGTTGAGTGAGAAGCTTAGGCAATCTTACACTGATTTTCTCTCCAACCCAACTCCTGCAGCCAAACTCCAATGGTCTACCATTAAAAAAGAGTATGAGCGCTGGCTGGGGTATAGAGAGGTGTCCCGGCGATCCCGGATGTCTGCTAAATTATTCAGGTTTGGGAACAATTTTGCTAAGGGGATTAACTCTAGTTCCAATATCTATGCATTGAAGGACTCGTGCGGGAATATGCAATATTCTGCTACTGCTATTAATAATGTCCTATGCGAGTTCATTTATATTCACCAGAAACCTCCGATGACAGGGACCCCTCAGACGGGCTTGGCCATCTGTCTCTCCCCTCCCTTTCTGAGGCAGATAGGGACTACCTTAACCAACCCGTCCAAAATGAAAAAATCTCTAGGGTTATTAAGAACTTGGGTAATAATAAAGCCCCCGGCCCCGATGGCTTCTCAGGAGAATTCTACAAGATTCTTAATCCTGAAGTCACACCATTTCTAACCACCGTCTCTAATCTATTCCTGACTAACACTCTCATCTCGCAACATATGAACACGGCATTTATAAAAGTTTTACCGAAGCCAGGAAAGGACGTGTCTCTCCCCTCCTCGTACCGCCCAATTTCATTAATAAATGTTGACTTAAAATTATTTCTAAGGTGTTGGCGGACAGGCTGGCCACTCTTCTTCCCTGTCTCATTAGCCCTCAACAGACGGGATTCGTTAAGGGCAGAGCAGCCGTCTCTAATATTCGTAAAATCATTACTGTCCTGGATGAGATCAAATGTAATCCGGGGCTTCATCCATCTCCAGCTGTCCTGTCCATTGATGCAGAAAAAGCGTTCGGCCGGGTCAGCTGGAGATGGCTGGGGGCAGTGATGGACGGATTCAGATTCCAGGGAGCCTTCTGTTCTTATATCTCTTCACTATATACCAATCCACGCGCTCAGATCTATACCCCGGGTATTCTTTCTAGGGCCATTCATTTGGGTAGAGGCACTCGCCAGGGATGCCCATTATCTCCGCTACTGTTTAATTTGGCCATAGAGCCACTCTCCAGAGCCCTGGCCGCTCATCCAGATCTCCTGGGCATTAATATCGGTTCATCCAATATTAAGGTCTCCTTATTTGCTGATGATCTTCTGATTTATCTATCTGACCGACTGGTGGAGGTTCCGATAGCTTTAGATCTGTTACATGAGTTTGGCCTTTTCTCGGGTTTCAAGGTTAATGTTTCTAAGTCAGAATTTGTTGATCTCTCCCTGCTCATTCACCCTCCTCACATCTGCTTTGCAATTTACCTATATTCCTGGCGGGTGCCTCCATCAAGTATCTGGGAATAAATATCGGTAAGTCCCCTGAGTCCATTTATCACCTCAATTACCCCCCTCTAGTTCCTTAAAATTGGTAAGGAACTAGAACGATGGATGCATCTTCCGCTCCCCTTACTTGCTAAGGCTCATCTTCTCAAGATGATGACGTTCCCCAAAAATACTATATTTGTTACAAACAATCCCCTTATTGCTTAGACATAAAGATGTCCGCCAACTTTATACCGCTTTCACTTCTTTCCTATGGAATAAAAAACGCCCCCGGATAGCCCTTGCTTAACTGATCCTCCCAAAGGATAGGGGGGGGCTGAATTTGCCGGATCTGAGGTTGTATAATCTAGCCAGCCTGCTGCGTCACGGATCAGATTGGGTTAAACAGTCTTCCAGATATTCCAATCTCGCTACTGAGGCGGCACTGGTTCACCCATGGACGCTTCCAGGCCTTCTTCATACCAAATATTCTGCTCTTCCTAAGGTGGCAAAACATAGCCTCATTGTGAGGGACACGATCGGAGCCTGGAAGGCCTGTAGAACCCTGTTCTCTCTGCCTTACCAGACCAGTAGATACCTTCCTATCTATGGGCACCCAGAATTCAAACTTGGCCTTGATAACCTGCAATTTAAAGTCTGGAGGAGTAAAGGGATCTTAACTATTTCCCAGCTTATTCACCCTTCCCACCAACGGATTTACTCTCTCTCAGAATTATCTAAAAAATATACCTTGCCACCATCAAATTTTTTGGCCTACTCCCAAATAGTGAGTTTTTATAGAAGTAAGGACATGAGGCCGTCTCATTTTAAGTTGAATGCTTTGATAATGTCATTGGCCCTACTTCTTCAACAGACCACTCTCTATCAGCGCTATATGCTGGTCTTCGTAGGGGTTCAGAAGACGAGGGGCCTTGCAGGATTTTTGCTAAGTGGGAGAAGGTCTACCCTAACCAGGAGATCTCTTCTACAATTCTCCAGGGATGGCTGAAGATCCATAAATATATATTTAATGAGGAGTGGAGGGACACATTCTTTAGAATTGCCCATTCCGCAATTTACGGCTTTTATATCCCCCCATCCAGCTTGTCCAGACCGTTTGACGTCCTGTCCTAATTGTGGCACCCCCCGCACGGATTTTGTCCATAGTATATGGACCTGTGTGGAAACCATGAAGTTATGGGAGACAGTCATACAAACTCTGAATCTTAAGTTTCGGTGTCATTTAACTTTAGAGCCAACACAGCTCCTGTTCCATAATTTATCACAACATTTTAGGAACCACCCAATTCTACACATATTTTTATTAGCGGCTAAAAGAAGCCTCCTGGCCAAATGGTTGGAACCAACTGTCCCTACATTGCAGGAAGTGATCCAGGTGGTAAAACGCCATCTCAAAATGGACAGAATCGACATCATCAGGACTAAGGAAACCCAATGCTCTAAATTTTTCAAGAAATGGCAGGAGTTCATAGGTAACTTTTACACCCTCCAGGAGATCAAGGAGATCATGCAGCCTTTTGTTTACACCTCCTGGTATCTCTCCTCTCACCTAGCGGGCACTCTGGGGGCTTTGGATGTCTGTATCCCATAACCTGGGAGCTTTACCTCAGCCATATCCTGACACCATGCCCTGGATACTCCCTTGGTGACTGTGTGTCAGAGTTGGGGGTGAATTTGTCCTCTATGTATTTCTCTCCCTCGGGCTTTAGGAGATGAGGGCCGTGTGGCGATCTCGCAGCACTGTATCAGCACAGGATTTGTTTTCACTTTTTATCCTAGACCTTACTTGATTACATAGGTGTATGTGATTATGTCTCTTATACATAACTGCGTATGGGTACCACTGTTCTGTGTTGTTTTGGGGGGGGGGGGGGATTTGGGGGGGGTACTTTTTATTATTTTTTGTTTTCTTTCTTTAGTGAAGATGGAGACTTCTTTTGCTTCATTCTTATTATTATGATACCAAAGTATGTCATTATTGCTATTTTGTACTTTCATTGCTTAGTACTTTTCTTATCTGTAGTAATGATGCCTTATATTATTTCTTTGTGTGTCGAGTAGTATCTCATCTAATGGACAGTTATTATATGTTTTTGTTATTGTAAAATTTAATAAAAATTATGTTTACAAAAAAAAAAAAAAATTCAACACAGCCATCAATACTGCTGGCAACAAAAATTAGTACACCCCTAAGTAAGAATGGACAAATTGTGCCCAAAGTGTCAGTATTTTGTGTGGCCCCCATTATTTTCCAGCACTGCCCTAACTCACTTGGGCATGAAGTTCACTAGAGATTCACAGGTTGCAGCCACTGGAATCATCTTCCATGATGACATCACGGAGCTGGTGGATGTTAGAGACCTTGCACTCCTCCACCTTCTGTTTGAGGATGCTCCACAGATGCTCAATAGGGTTTAGGTCTGGAGACATGCTTGGCCGGTCCAGCACCTTTATCCTCATTTTCTTTATCAAGGCATTGGCTTCTTGGAGGTGTTTGGGGTCGTTATCCTGTTTGAATATTGCCCTAAAGCCTAGAAGAGAGGGGATTATGTTCTGCTTCAGTATGTCACAGTACATGATGGCATTCATGGTTCTCTCAATGAACTGTTGCTATCCACAGCCGACAGCACTCATGTAGCTCCAAACTATGAGACTCCCACCACCATGCTTGTGGTGGAAGACACACTTATCTTTGTGCTCCTCACCTGGTTGCTGCCACACACACATGACATCATCTGAGCCAAATAAATTTATCTTGGTCTCATCTGACCACAAGGCAGGGTTCCAGTAATCCATGACATTAGTCTGCTTGTCTTTAGCAAACTGGCTTTCTTGTGCATCATCTTGAGAAGAGGCGTCCTTCTAGTACAACAGCCATGCAAGCCGATTTGATGTAGTATGTGGCGTATGTTCTGATCACTGACAGGCTGACCCACCACTCCTTTAAGCACTGTAGCAATGCTGACAGCATTCATACGTCTATCTCTAGATATAATTCTGAGCACTTGCACTCGGCTTCTTTGGTGGACCATAGTGAGGCCTGTTATGAGTGGAACCTATCTTGTTAAACCACTGGATGGTCTTGACCACCGTGCTACAGTCAGTGTCAGGGTGTTGGCAATCTTGTTATAGCCTCGGCCATCTTTATGTAGAGCAGCAATTCTTTTTTTCAGATCCTCAGACAGTTCTTTGCCATGAGGTGCCATGTTGAACTTCCAGTAACCAGAATGACAGAGTGTGAGAGCGATAACAGCACATTTAACATACCTGCTCTCCATTCACATCTGAGACCTTGTAACACTAATGAGTCACAATGAGTTGCCATTGGTTTAGACATTGATGGCTGTGTGTCGAGTTATTTTGAGGGTACAAATTTACACTATTATACAAGCTATTATACCAGCTGACTACTTTACATTGTATCAAAGTGTCAGATCTTCAGTGTTGTCCCATGAAAAAGTGTAATGCAATATTTACCTAAATGTGAGGTGTGTACTCAGTTTTGTGATATACTGTATAAGACCGAAGACTTCACTTCAACTGCTGATAACTCTTTATATTTATCTGAGCCCATTCCCACCTGCCAGCCAGTGGTTAAATATTATCTACCTGTCGGGGTCTATTTTCTCCTAGTAGCCTATAATCAGGTGTTTTCTACCTGTTGGGGCTACTGTTTCCTACTAGCCTGTGGTCCAGTGTCTTCTGTCTGTCTGGGTCTGATGTTTCCTACTAGCCTGTGGTCCAGTGTCCTCTGTCTGGGTCTGATGTTTTCAACTAGCCTGTGGTCCAGTGTCCTCTATCTGTCTGGGTCTGATGTTTAACCTGTGGTCCACTGTCCTCTATCTGTCTGGGTCTGATCTTTAACATTTGGTCCAGTGTCCTCTATCTGTCTGGGTCTGATGTGTAGACATGTTCCCTACAAGCATATGGTCCAATACCTCTATCTGTCTGGGTCTGATGTTTTCTACTAGCCTGTGGTCCAGTGTCCTCTATCTGTCTGGGTCTGATGTTTAGCCTGTGGTCCAGTGTCCTCTATCTGTCTGGGTCTGATATTTTCTACTAGCCAGTGGTCCAGTGTCCTCTGTCTGTCTGGGTCTGATGTTTTCTACTAGCCAGTGGTCCAGTGTCCTCTGTCTGTCTGGGTCTGATGTTTTCTACTAGCCAGTGGTCCAGTGTCCTCTGTCTGTCTGGGTCTGATGTTTAGCCTGTGGTCCAGTGTCCTCTATCTGTCTGGGTCTGATGTTTAGCCTGTGGTCCAGTGTCCTCTATCTGTCTGGGTCTGATGTTTAGCCTGTGGTCCAGTGTCCTCTATCTGTCTTCATCTGGTGTTTAGCCTGTGGTCCAGTGTCCTCTATCTGTCTGGGTCTGATATTTAGCCTGTGGTCCAGTTTCCTCTTCCTGTCTAGATCCATTGTCTTCTAAAATCCTGTGGTGCTATGTCCTCTTTCTTATCCCAATGCTTTCTATTACACTGAGGTATGGTTTTTTTTACCTTTTTTTTTGGTCTGATATCTCCAATCAGCCATTGGTTCAGTTTTTGCTTCTAGCTGAGTTTGCTGTCTTTTACCTATTTCATCAGCTGCTTCCTACCATTCTGGGCTAGTGCCTGTTACCAGCTGGGTCCTCAGTCTATTACTGTCTAGGTCCAGCATCTTCTGCCTGTCTGGGTCCGGTGATGGTACAGGTCAAAGGTTCCTTGTAGACTCTCGAATTACCAAGTAAGTTGCTATTAACTCAATCTCATTATTTTTCTAGTTCATATTTCTTCTTATTCTGTTCCTCATCCATCATAAAACCCATGGACTGAATTCACAGTTTGAAGCAATAAAAAGTGAGAAATGTAAGCACAACAGCCAATTTTCCTCTATTTATTTCTACTTTCATCACCAGAGAACTTTATCATTGAAGTCGTTTTACAAGCGCTTGTTCCATTTTTGATCTCTCTTTTTACAATTGTTTAAAGTTATTTCAGCTGTTGAAATGTGATTTTCGAGTCGGTGAAATGGCCTTTTCTACTGATGGTAGATAGACAAGTCAGCCATAGATAGCAGGAGGGGCTTTGCTTTCCTCTTTGTTATCTTTTGTGTTTTGTATTCTTTGAGTGGCTTCAGATTTTCGAAATTTCAGCTGGAGACCCTTGAAGTGTGTTTATTACATATGTAGTTCTTTAAAGCAGGCACTGAACCTTATCTATGATACCGAGCTCATAAATCAAAGGAGCCACAAGCGTATTTATTTAGTCCTGTACCATGAACAATTTATTTAATGTTCTACGTAACAAAGTGGAGTAAACACAAACAGTAAGGGAGGTGACGTGATGACTACAACCACATGAGGGACTCACTCAAGGACAATGGTTACATCGTATAGGAGATGAGCACATGAGGACACAATATGTGTGCAGAAGACCATGCTCCAAATGTATATAAAACTGGGGTACCAAGTACTAGATGGTCACTTTGATTTCTCAAGAGCTTGAGATGTGTACTAGATTTTCCTTTATGGACTACACTGCTCACCGTGCTACAGGACATGACTAAAAATGTCTATGTATATGCTAAATAGTTGCGAGTTAAATTTATGTATGAGATAGTCAAGATATCTATAAAATGATGGAAGTCTAACATTCAAAGCTGTAGTGGATGGGCAGATATGGAGCCTGAAAGTCGCAAGTTCAAAACATTGTTACACTTTTGCTTGTCACTGTATATAAAGAAATATTCACATCTGGTGATTTCACCAACTGGCCTGAGTCAAAATACCCCCTCCCCCCAAAAAAAAAATAAAAAAATCAAGGAATATAACAGCACCCCCAAAAACAATGAAAACATAGGATAATATGATAAGTGGATGAAGAGACAAGAATCAGTTATACCCAATTGGCAAATACAGTACATAGAAAAAGAATGAAAGTCAACATCATCCCAAAATGTGTAAAGATTTAAAAAAAGTACATATTTATTGAAAGTTCCGGCAGTTAATAGCAAAGTTTCGACCCATATACGGGTCTTTGTTAAGCCAATCACATTGGGTCAGCTGGGTTTGGAACTGAAATAATTGTAAATAGAGTGAGTAACATACCCGTGTCCTGCTCTCCATTCCCTGTGGCCGATCAATGAGAATAAAAAAGAAAAAGAAAAAATGACATCAGGAACTAGATTCAGGTCGATTTCACAGCATACGAGTAGGACCATACACAAATTAAGGTCTTCCAAAATGCAAACTAACGTATGCTCTGTAGGTGGTTACTGCAAGTCCCTAACAGGTAATGCTTTTTTCTTAAATTTAATTTCAATTATTTACATTTGATAGTTAACATTAATAGCAGTATATGGGCAGATCATGGACCTATCTCAAGTCCTTAAAGGTCCTGTATAAAAAAATTAAATTGGGGATAGTAGCAAAGGGCCTGAGGAAAACACCCAGAGTAAAAAACCAAGCGAATTCAGCCCCCCAAACAAGAAAACAAGTAACGTATGGGGGACCAAAAAGTCCCCCATTCTCAAATACAAGTACGTACATTGAAAAAGAGGACGATGTCACCTCAAAACGTTGGTGTTTACATAGGCAATCTAGTGATCGCTTGGCTCTACTCTAGGCTCGTTCCTCGTCCATTTAGCATACTATTACATTTAAATCCTATACTGGGACTTTGGACTGAATAGTGTGCCTATGATTACTAACTATAATCTGCTCTATGTCCCTAATCGATCAATGAGAATGCCAGATAGGAAAACAGCTTTAAAATTAGGGGTAAAGAATAAGTAAATATTTTAATGCACAGTCAGGATTAATATGTATTCAGCTTTTGTCAGATTTGGAGAAGTTATAGTAGTGGATGGAGCTCTTGATTGTCGCATTAATACTATAGGTTTTAATAAGCAGTAAACTACACGTAAGTCTTACTGTAGGATTTCTTACAGCTATGAAAAACTTTTGTTGTCCCTTGTCCCTAGCAATCATCTCAAGCTTCATGGCCCTGAATTGCAGACCTGGGACAACAGTACATATCGACCCTCCTCTAGATCCGCACCAGCTGTTTGCCACCTTCCTCGTCTTCCTGTTATGTCTGTTATCCTTTCCCATCACTACTTTTAATTAAGTCATCTAGACTTTCCCACATCCTACTTATCTCTTGGATCAAATATATGGTCTATACTTTGTCCGTATCTTACCATTTTGGGACACATCTCAATGCAGTAACCAGATGACCGTATCCCAGTCAAGCTGTGGCTGAATTTGCAGATGTTATTTTACAGTGTGTTTCTTGCTAATGCTATATATAAAGCTCATAGGATTGCACTTCATTTTATCTTTACTCAATATAAGGAGCATGTTGCCATGTTGCTGTGGTTCCTCTTTATAGTGCAAAAAAATGCAGTTTTCTCTCCAGTGAATAGTGATCACTATCCACCCCCATTTTAGAGTGGAAACAAAAAGCTCCTGGGCACCAGAGCAAAATATATAACTTGACCAACCACATACCATACAGAGGTTGCTTTTTCCTTTACCTGGCACAGTGGTACCTTTGTCTGTGTCTGGCATGTATCCAGGACTGGGATAAGGTACTCTGGTGCCCTAGACATTGAAGGCATATAGTGCGCCCATATGGAAAATTTAGCCTACTCCATACCTCCTTGCAGCCCCTTTTCTGACTGGGATGAAGGGACACACTAGGCAGTTGCCTACTTTTGCCTACGCAGTGTCCCAGCCCTGCATGTATCTGACATGGTAGAACTTGATGCTCCTGGGCCGAAATTGCAAAATATGTAATAGCCACCCTCTCGCCGGCTATATGTTATACTTGTTTTTTAGGTGCCAGAAGCTCCTTTGACCAACCTCACTGCACAAGGGTCAGGATGTGACCTCTGAATCTGGTAAGAAGCATTCAAGTGAATGTGATAAGAAGGAAAAAGCAAAACCAATGGGGCACTTTGTTCTCATAATAACTGGGGATCAAATGTGAAGAAGAGCAGCTACTTAAATGCATGATGTCCGGTACTAAGAGTAGAAGGTATTTGACATAAGGTCTACCCAGCAGATGATGAAGATGGACTTTTACAGGTTTGATGTTGGGCTGAATTGCCATGCAGAAATCTGAGCACCCTGTAGTATATGTTAGATACAGCTGACTACTTCAAGAGTAGACCAAAGAAATAGATGATTAGCATGGTAAAAGGAAACAGAATTCTCTGTTGTTCCCTATCCAGTGGTCTCAGGAGGACGAAGATGTGGCTTACATAAAAGCCACACAAGGACTATATTCTGATTATTTATTCATTACAGCAGTCAGAGTATAAACTTGAGGTCCTTCTGCTTTTACGCCAGAGACTTCTGCTGAAAAACATTATACCTGTCTCTTCCTGCTTCTCATTTACTTCTCCATGCTTCTCCTGTTCTCCTCCCTGCTTTTTCTGTTCTCCTCCATGCTTCTTCTGTTCTCCTCCATGATCCTCCTGTTCTCCTCCATGCTCCTCCTGTTCTCCTCCATGCTTCTACTGTTCTCCTCCATGCTTCTCCTGTTCTCCTCTCTGCATCTCCTGTTCTCCTCCATGTGTCTCCTGTTCTCCTCCATGTGTTTCCTGTTCTCCTCCATGTGTCTCCTGTTCTCCTCCATGTGTCTCCTGTTCTCCTCCATGCTTCTCTTGTTCTCTTCCATACTTTATCTGTTCTTCTCTATGCTTTTGCTGTTCTCTTTCATGCTTCTCTTATTCTCCTCCCTTCTTCTCTTGTTCTCTTCCCTGCTTCTCCTGTTCTCCTCCCTGCTTCTCCTGTTCTCCTCCCTGCTTCTCCCGTTCTCCTCCCTGCTTCTCCTGTTCTCTTCCCTGCTTCTCCTGTTCTCTTCCCTGCTTCTCCTGTTCTCCTCCCTGCTTCTCCTGTTCTCTTCCATGCTTCTCCTGTTCTCCTCCATGCTTCTCCAGCTCTCTTCTATGCTTCTCCTGTTCTTTTCTATGCTTCTCCTGTTCTCTTCCATGCTCCTCATGTTCTCCTCTCTGCTTCTCCTGTTCCCTTCCCTGCTTCTCCTGTTCACCTCCCTGCTTCTCCTGTTCTCCTCCATGCTTCTCCTGTTCTCCTCCATGCTTCTCCTGTTCTCCTCCATGCTTCTCTTATTCTCCTCCATGCTTCTCTTATTCTCCTCCATGCTTCTTCTGTTCTCCTCCATGCTTCTTCTGTTCTCCTCCATGCTTCTCCTGTTCTCCTCCATGCTTCTCCTGTTCTCCTCCATGCTCCTCCTGTTCTCCTCCATGCTCCTCCTGTTCTCCTCCATGCTTCTCCTGTTCTCCTCCATGCTTCTCCTGTTCTCCTCCATGCTTCTCCTGTTCTCTTCTCTGATTTTCCTGTTCTCCTCCATGCTTCTCCTGTTCTCCTCCATGCTTCTCCTGTTCTCCTCCATGCTTCTCCTGTTCTCCTCCATGCTTCTCCTGTTCTCCTCCATGCTTCTCCTGTTCTCCTCCATGCTTCTCCTGTTCTCCTCCATGCTTCTCCTGTTCTCCTCCATGTTTCTCCTGTTCTCTTCTCTGATTTTCCTGTTCTCCTCCCTGCATCTCCTGTTCTCTTCTCTGATTTTCCTGTTCTCCTCCATGCTCCTCCATGCTTCTTTTGTTCTCCTCCATGCTTTTTCTGTTCTGCTCCATGCTTTTCCTGTTCTCCATGCGCCTCCTGTTCTCCTCCATGCACCTCCTGTTCTACTCCATGCTTCTCCTGTTCTACTCCATGCTTCTCCTGTTCTACTCCATGCTTCTCCTGTTCTACTCCATGCTTCTCCTGTTCTCCTCCATGCTTCTCCTGTTCTACTCCATGCTTCTCCTGTTCTCTTCTCTGATTTTCATGTTCTCCTCCCTGCATCTCCTGTTCTCTTCTCTGATTTTCCTGTTCTCCTCCATGCTTCTCTTATTCTCCTCCATGCTTCTTTTGTTCTCCTCCATGCTTTTTCTGGTCTACTCCATGCTTCTCCTGTTCTCCTCCATGCTTGTCGGAATCCCCGCATACTTGGGAACTTGTTTACTGTGTTTCCCCTTAATTTTTGCCCCAGTCAAGGGGGATTTTTGTCTCGCTGGTCCCCATCTTTTTTCCCTGTTTCCTGTTGCAGCATATTAAACTCCCCAACCCTGATCTCCATTGCTTGAGTTTTGGGTTTAAAAAGCCCTGCTGTGCAGTCTCTACCCTGGAATTTGCTTTCCTTGTTAGTTCCTCCCTTTGCGGTTTATGAAAAATCTGTTTACCTACATACGTCAAATGTGCTTCTCCTGATTGCCTGGTCAGTTACATCTCTGCTGTTCTGTTCAGTCTACATCTGTCTTGGTGCAAGCCCGTCCCAAGCCATTGGATTTAGCTGTTCATGTATCGTGACAATGCTTTTGTTCTCCTCCATGCTCCTCCTGTTCTCCTCCATGCTCCTCCTGTTCTCCTCCCTGCTTCTCCTGTTCTCCTCCCTGCTCCCCCTTTTCTCCCCCAGTTCTCCTGTTCTCCTCCATGCTCCTCCTGTTCTCCCCCAGTCCTCCCGTTCTCCCCCTGCTCCTCCTGTTCCTCCTCCTGCTCCTCCTGGGGCTTCCCTGCTCCCCTGTTCTACTCATGCTTTCCGTTTCTTCTCTGATTTTCATGTTTCCTCCCCGATTTTTTTTCTTTCTTCTGTTTTCCCGTTCTCCTCCATCTTTCTGTTTCCTTTAAGTTTTTTGTTCTCCTTCTGCTTTCCTGTTCTAGCCAGGGTTCTCCCGTTTCTACCCATGCTTTTCCTGTTCTACGCCCCTGCTTTTCCTGTTCTTCCAGCTTTTTTATTCTCCCCCTGCTTCTCGTTCTTTCCCCGATTCCTGTTCCCTCCCCGGGTTCCCCGTTCTATTCCCTGCTCCTCTAGTTCTCCTCCATGCTTTTCTGTTCCTTCCATGTTCTTTGTTTCCTCCTGTTTTTTGTTCTCTTCCTGCTCTTGTTCTCCTCCCGGGTTCTCCTGTTCTACTCCTGTCCTTAGTTTCCCCCCATGTTTCCCGTTATCCTCCCTGCCTCTGTTTCCTCCCCGCTCCCTGTTTTTCCTTGTCCTTAGTTATCCTCCATGCTTCTCCTGTTATCCTCCATTCTTCTCCTGTTATCCTCCATTCTTCTCCTGTTCTACTCCCTGCTCCTTTAGTTCTCCTTCCTTTTGCTCTAGCTCTTGTCCCCGCTCCTTAAGTTCTGTTATCTGCTTCTCCTGTTTTCCTCCTCACTTCTATTCTTCAATGTTTAAAAAATGTTAAAAAAGTATATGATAGAAACCTGATTTAATGGTGCTGTCTAGCTCAGAAAATCTATTTTCCCTGTACCTTATAATGGTGGTTCCTCTTTTCTGGATCCTTCTCTCTGAGTCAGAGTGCTAAGCAGATACTAAGGGCGACATGTATGAATGAGGCTGCTCCAGAAGTCTGGTGTCTTTTCAGCCCAAAAACTAGCGCATCCCTGTTCTCTAGATTTATAATCAGGCACACTCTAGTATTAGGCACATTACAGAGCACCCACGGCACGTTGTAATGCGCCTGAGATTGGGTGGCGTGCTGGAGGCGTGTCGCACTACGACCGTACGAAGCTACACATTTATAGCTTCAGTACGGCAAATCCAGGCGCATTACTGCTGGAACAGGTAGAGCACTTTAAAAGTGGTTTACCTGAGCCAGAAGTGTCGCTTTGTAGCTAGAAAGCGCTAAATCTATGACCGGCAATAGAACAGGTTCATAGATTCAGGCTCATTCTATGATACTAATGCACGCAAGAAAATGGCACCTGGGCACCAAAAATCATACATGTCACCCTAAGAGTGTAGCTCACTCTGGAGGACTTGTCCTGTCCTGCATTACACAGACAATATAGTGATTTCAATGAGCAATGTGTAAAGTTTAGTTTCCGCTGTGGGGGCGCTGTATTATTATTATTATTATTATTATTATTATTATTATTATTATTTATTTTTGAGCGCCCTTGATTCCAGAGGGCTGTACATTCAGGTTTCATACATAACATAGGTCAAACAAGTACAAAGGTGACAAATTAATAACTGACAACTGGTACAGAAGGAGAGAGGTCCCTGCCCACGAGGGCTTACACTCTAAAAGGAAGGTGGGAAGAGACAGAAGGTGAGAAGCAGACATGGTTGTGGATTGTGTAGTGACAGCAGGGTTATTGTTGGTTATAGGCAGTCCTGAAGAGATGGGTTTTCAGGTTGCTTTTGAGGCTGGTGAGAGTGGGGGAGAGTCTGAGGTGTTGGGGCAGTGAGTTCTAGAGTGTGGGGGAAGCATGGGAGAAGGCTTGGAGACGGTTATGTGAGGAGTTGACATGGGGAGAGCAGAGAAGAAGGTCCTGTGAGGAGTGGAGATTGCGTGAGGGGAGATATCGGGAGATTAAGGCAGATATATATGGGGGGGGAATGGTTATGTAGAGCCTTGTAGGTAAGGTTACTAACTTGAACTGGATTCGCTGGGCAATGGGAAGCCAGTGAAGGGATTGGCAAAGGGGAGAGGCAGAGGAGTATCGAGGAAAGAGTAGAATCAGACGGGCAGCAGAGTTAAGGATGGATTGGAGGGGAGCGAGGGTGCTAGCTGGGAGGCCACAGAGAAGGATGTTGCAATAGTCTAGGCGGCAGATGACGAGGGCATGGACCAGCATTTTTGTGCTTTCGAAGTTAAGGAATGAGCGGATACGGAGAAATTTTTCAGGTGGAGGCGGCAGGCAGAGGTGAGGGTTTGGATGTGCAGTTTGAAGGACAGATTGGAGTCAAAGATTATCCCAAGGCAGCGGACTTGTGGAGCCGGTGAGAGAGTGTAGCCATTGACTGTGATAGAGAGATCAGGTGGAGGGATGGAGGGGGGATGGTGGGAAGATGATGAATTCAGTTTTCTCCATGTTTAGCTTCAGGAGACGTGAGGAGAAGAAGGAGGATATGGACGAAAGACAGACAGAGATCCGGGAGAGTAGAGAGGTAATATCTGGGCCTAAGATGTAGAGTTCGGAATCATCAGCATACAGATGGTATTGAAAGCCATGCGATGCTATTAGTTGACCCAGACCAAGAGTGTAGATAGAAAAGAGTAGTGGGCCCAGGACAGACCCCTGGGGGACACCAACAGAGAGCGGGCAAGGGGAGGAGGTGGTGCGTGAGTGAGAGACGCTGAATGTCCGATCAGGGAGGTATAAAGAGATCCAGGAAAGGGCCAAGTCCGTGATGCCGAGAGAGGAGAGGATGTGTAGGAGGGGTCGACAGTGTCAAAGGCGGAGGACAGGTCTAGGAGAAGAAGCACAGAGTAGTGGCGTGAGGCTTTGGCAGTTGCTAGGTTGTTGGTGACTTTGGTAAGGGCGGTTTCTGTAGAGTGGTGGGGTCGGAAGCCAGATTGCAGTGGGTCAAGGAGAGAGTTGGTGGATAGATGAGAGGACAGTTGAAGATAGACATGCTGTTCGAGGAGTTTAGAGGCGAATGGAAGCAGTGAGATGGGGCGATAGTTGGACAGACAAGAGGGGTCAAGAGATGGTTTCTTAAGGATGGGTATGATGGCCACATGTTTAAAGGAGGAAGGAAAGATGCCAGAGGTTAGTGATAGGTTGAAGAGATGGGCGAGGGCTGGGATGATGACAGCACTAAGGTCAGGGATGAGGTGAGATGGCAGTGGGTCAAGATTACAGGTAGTGAGGTTGGATTTGGACAGTAGAATGGAGAGCTTGTCATGAGTGACAGTAGCAAAGGAAGTTAGGGGGGAATAGTGATGAGTAGGTGTAGAGGTCGAATGTGGGGACACTGCAGGAATATAGGTAGGCTGAGGGGACTGCAGGGTGAAGCTTTGTCTGATGAGATTGATCTTATTTAGGAAGTGAGTGGTGAAGTCATCTGCTGAGAGGAGAGATGGGGAGAGGTGCTGGTGGACGGAGGAGAGCATTGAAGGTTTTGAACAGTTGTCTGGGGTTGTGAGACAGGGAGGATATGTAGACATGTTGTACACTTACTGCTAGCTTCCCTCACAGATTGCAGATAATCAATGGGGTTCCAGGAGTAGGGGGCTTTGTGATCTGCATATTTTCAAAGGATCCTAAAAGGGATCATAATCATATCAGTTGATATGTTCCCTTTAATTGGCCAGTACAATTGGAAATTGTTCTATAAACGTCTTCTTAAAGCCCTGCTAGCTCCAATATATTTAGCAGTGATATACTTTAAGGTCCGGCAGCCCTCTTCCCCCACCCTCCATGCAGAGTTCCACACGCTCAAACTTTTATCTCGTAATGTACAGTAGTACATATAAGCTGCTGAGTGACGTGCACCAGTTTGCGGCTCTTGAATAGAGCCCTTTGTGTGTCCTGCTCAGTATATTTGTGTATCAATGAAAGTGGAAAAAATTAAAGAAAAAAGAGTGCAGATAAGGAGCTGAGATTTTGCACTGGGGTTTGATAAATGTTCCACTTAGTATAATAACCTTTATACTATAAAACAAAAAATAATGTGCAAAGTATTACAGAAACAGACTCGCTGCAGAACTGTGTACATGGAACAGTGTGACATTCATCCGCTGCTGGAAATGAGGTCAGCCAGGCTACTCCTGCCTCTATCTTTATAATGTGTATGGGGAATACTGCAGCAAAGGCACATGGGAAAGTATCATACTGCAACGGAAACTTTCTAGGAAAACTAAAACAACTTCCTAGAAGCAACAATAAAAATGTATTAAGATAATAATCCATTGTAGCACATTATGATGGTTTTATAGGGGTATGACCAGAAATGTGAGGACCGTGCAGAAAACGTTTTAGACCAAGTTGGAAGGAAGAATAAAGTTGAAATATTTGGAATTTCAGCAGAGGTAAAAATGATCAAAAACTAAAGTATTTATGATAGATTTTCGTTTGTGCGCAGCAACATTTGAATGCCAACCTATGCGCAGTACATTGAGAAATTCCCTGTATTGTGGTACAGATTTTAAAGGGGTGGTCTGTCAAACAAAAAAAGTCTCAACTAACTTGCCTGGGTATTCGTCCATCTTGCTGTTATGTTTTCTGTGCAAATTAGTGTTTTTTCTGCGCTGTATGTCACCTCAATTCTCTGCAACTGTGCAGCAACATTTCCTGTTTGAAAGTTGTTTCCAATTGCCCTAAAGAACTAAAAGTCCCATAGTTCTTGGCTGTGCTTTGTCTGATTTCTTCCCTCCCAAACTCAGTTTCAGTGCAAACCTCTTGTTTCCTCCATGATCAAAGAGGTGTGGCTTTAAAGACGGTCATGAAAAAAAGCCACACCTTGGTCACCTGATCTCCTGGGCTCAACACAAAGCTATTTCCTGTATGTCCAGAATTGTCGTCAAACAACTTAGTAGTAGAAGTAAAAAAAAGCCCACAGAAAATGTAATGCTTAACTGTTGGAAAGGCAATATTTAAAAAGTATTATTTTTTCCACTGAACAACCCCGGCTAGACAGGCACATTAAAATCGAGACTGTTGGCAAGTACAGTGTTTTCAAGTCATGTCCTATATTTAGGTATGCATTTCTTTCCTCATCTTCCATTAACTTTCTGTATTAGCAGGGGTGCAGCTATAGGGGATTCAGAGGTAGCATGCAGATTGAAGCTTTCATGTCTTAGGTGGTGCCACATAGGATGACACCAGTATTATAAATGGCACATGGTAGGAAAGATCTTCTCACGCATTTTGCATTGAAGCCAAATAGTTGAAAAGGGGTTGTCCAGTAAAAAAATGACACCACTTTGGGGCTAGGGTGGGCCAACAAAGAAAAAAACTAATACTTACCAAGCAGTCTTCCGTTGCTGCCACTCCGGAGCTCCCCGCAATCTGCTCCTCTTCCCTTCAAGGTTCTCATCCTGACACGCTGGAGAGAAGTCAATGGAGTGAAAATATTTCTTCTGTGTCCAGACGAAAGGAGCAGATCACCAGGAGTTCCGGAGTGGCAGCAGCGGAAGATGGCTAGGTAAGTATCAGCTTTTTTCTTTTTTGGTCCACCCTGGCACAATGGAGTTTCTCTTTTAATGGACAATCCATTATGCTACTGGGTGTAACGACCGGAGGTAGTGGATCCACTGAGCCACCGCAAGCGATGGTGTAAACTGTACCAGGGAGCAGAGTCTAAGGGGCCACTGGTTGTTGCCACAGCCTGCTGCAAGGCGGGATGGACTTGCTGTGGCAGGAAAACCCCTGGAGGCTACCCCTGGCAAGACTTGCCTGCAGTTGTGGCCAAGGTCTAATGTGGTACAGAATCGTGTAGAAAGCTCGTAAACGGGGACGGGCAGGAAGGTCAGGGCAGGCGGCAAGAATCGCGGTCACAGGACAAAGGCAAGTAGGGCTGGTACACAGTATAGGAAAATATGCTTAAGGAACTGCTTTCTCGATTGTCACAAGGCATAATGGATTCAGCCAGGAGGTCAGGGGAAGACTGGGGAATATAGGGTCAGCACCCAGCAATTACCAGTGCACTGGTCCTTTAAATTTCACATTGAGATGTGTGCACGGCCTTGTGAGCAGCGACGCACGCCCTTGCTGGCAGAGACAATGTAGGGAGCGAGGAAAGGTGAGTAACTGTAGCTGGAACCTGGGCTGTGAGTGCACCCATGACCCAACACGCTGCTCATGGTGCTACTCGCAGTTCCTGTAGAAGAGATGACAGGAGTACGGGTGTGCCCTCAATCCAACATATAGTTCACAGGAGCACCCATAACAGTACCCCCATTTGGCCTCCCTCTCTTTCTAGCTTGGAGAAGCCTCTGTAACAACTCACGGTCCAAGATGTTGTCTTCTGGCTCCCAGGACGATCTCTTTCCAGTCAATAAGAAAGTGTTGCCTCCCCCTGATCGTTTTCATAGCCAGAATCTCTTTCACAGCATAGACGTTGGTGGTATCTGCTTCAGGAGAAGAAGAAACAATTAAGAAACGAAACGATTAAGGACTAATTAGTTTCAGCACCTCAAATGGCCCCAGGAACCGAGAACCCAGCTTGAAGCTGGGAATCTTCAGATGGATGTATTTTTAAAACAACCAGACCTTGTCACCAGGAGCGAAGAAGGCAGTGGAGGCCTTTGGAACACCAGAGTAAGATGAGGCAGATGGCGGAGTCTACGCATTTTGGGAAATAGCTTCTCCTGCTCTCGTAAAGCGACTCAATACGTTTACCAAGGGATTAGGTCACCAGAGAAAGGGGAGTTTGAGCAGACACAATTTTTTTATTGTGCTTAAAGGGGCCTTCTTGAACTTGGCTCTTCGGGCTGCGTCATATGAGGACAGCTCCGAGGCCAGAGTGCGGAATTGGATAGCATAATTCCCTGCTTCATTGGGGTTAACTGTTGCACCTTTTTGAGTTGCTGAGGATTGTTGCGATGGGGCTACCACCCTGGGCACTCAGATGTCCGGCACCTTGGTGGCTTCCATAGCCAGATCCAACTGTAACAACCAGAGGTAGTGGATCCACTGACCCTTAAAATGATGGTTAAACTGCAACAGGGAAACTAAACTAAGGGGCCCCTGGCTTCCAGGGGCCCATGCAATGGGATAGACTTTTTTTGCAAGTGGGCCCCTAGGGCCCACCCCCGGCACAACTTATGCGGTACAGCCAAGCGTAAATTTTACAAATCATAAGAAAACTCGTAGTCGGGGGAAAGGGAGGAAGGGCAGTGCAAGCAGCAAGAAACTTGGGGTCTGGATCAGTAGATAAATTCCTCAAAAAAAAGCTTTCTCGATAGGCATAAAGGGAAAGGATCTGTGGGGAGGTCAAGAAATATTAGAGACAGGCCCTTGGGAACTACGGCGCTTTGGCCCTTTAAAAGCCACGTGACGCTTGCCCCAAGAGCGGGGACGCTTTTGGTTTTCCCGAAGACACAGGGTGCAAAATAGGCCTCGACATGACACTTTGGGTTTCACACCTCTTGTACCCCCGCAAAGGTGCACAAACTACGGGTGTCGAAGAGACATGGGTTCCGAGGGTAACACTGGGTAATTTCCTTTTAATAGAAGGGTCTCTGGACTTTTTGCTAATGCTGCTGAAATTCACAGTGATCAGCTGTAACCTGTAGAAAACTCCAGCAGCAAGTGTTGCGTTTTTCTTCAGCGCCCCCACCAGAGAAATAAAGTATTACACAATGCCCATGTAAATCAGATTGCAGAAATGAATGATGCCCACCATTCTATATTATTACAGCAATCATACCAATGTTTCTTTGCTTGTTAATTTTTCAATTAGCCTTTAAAAAACCTTTTAAAAAACTTAAGGGTTTTATCCTTTTCTCAGTCGTAATAATGTCGTATAGTTTTTTTGATGAAACAATCTTCAAGATGGTCTCTAGAGCAACTGTTAGGTAATAATACCTGATCTGACAAATGTATTTGATGCAATGAATACTGTCTATAAGAAAATGATAGCTCGGTTTGCAGTCACTTTAATATTACATTTTGGCAAAAATAAAAGCCAATGTCCACCCACACAATTAATTTTGTTTTCATTATTTAAATTTCATTGAAAAGAAACCTTCTCAAATAATATTTATTCAGATTTTCCTACTGTTTTGTGCCTACAGCTGCTGTGCAGGGTAATGTGGGCCCCATGGGAACAGACTACAAAAAAAGGGCCAAGGTAGTCCCAACTTTAGTCCCTATTGGTTGTATTATCCCTTAAAATTCCCTTTCAAATCTACCAAAACAATAAAAAAGGGATTTTCGGGAAAATCGGATGGAAAGGGGGGTAATTCCCAAAAAAAAAGCTGATTTGGTTTTCAATTTAGAGGCAATAGAAAATAAAACTGGTTGTTAATCTGGACACAGCTCCGATCACGTGCACAGTCAACAAGGACACCAACAAGTTTTATATCTTGGGTTAAAAAAAAAGGGGGTTTTAAAACTACCCCGAAATCCCAAAGAAGCATTTAGGGTAAACTATCCAAAAATGAAAAAAAATTTTAAAACTCCCCGGGGTTTTACAAACATGATCAAACATGTTTAAGCTGCCCCCGACTTCAAACGTGGTCTCAAATTTGGGGGAGTCCCCATCCTATCTTTTAAACCCCTCAATCGAGCCAATCAGGCCCCTCACTTGGGGCAAACCCACCTCCATTTTTCAAAAGAAAAAAATTTAAAAAAAACCCAACCTGCAAACTTTCCCTTCCCTTTTGACAGCCTGTGAGAGTGGGCCCGGGGGCAGAAAACCCCCCAAAGGGGGAAACACCCCTTCCTTTCCCCTAAAGGTTAAAATCAAAGAAAAACCAATTTTAACGTTGTTTTTCGCCCCCAAAAACAATTTTTTGAAAAAACTTTTGCAAAACCCCGGGGGCCACTGGCAGGGGTGCGGCACACATGTAATTATACATGTACAAAACACAGACCGCCGCCAGCGGCACAAATTTCTGCAAAAAGGGCAATACACTAAAGTCGAAATCCCAAAAAAAAGCATTTATGCTATCTATCATAAAAATGAAAAAACTTTTAGACTCTCGGGTTTACAAAATCATGATCAAACCCTGTTTAAGCTGCCCACGACTTTCAACGTGGTCTCAAATCGGGCAAATCCTATCCTATCTTTAAACCCCTCCAAAACGAGCCAATCAGGCCTCTCACTTGGGGCAAAACCCACCCCATTATTTAAAGAAAAAATAAAAAAAACCCAAAACCCCAAAACTGCCCTTTTTTATGAAAAGCCTTAAAAAGTGGGCGGGGACAGAAAACCCAAAAAAGGAAGCACCCCTTCCTTTCCCTATAGGTTTTAAAAAAAAAGTACACCAAGTATAACGTAAGTTTTTGCCCCAAAAAAAACATTTCTGAAAAAACGTATCAAAACCCGGGGGCCACTGGGAGGGCTGCGGGACCCATGTAATTATCCCCGTACAAAACCAAAAACCGGGCCCCCAGCGGACATTTCTGCAAAAAGGGCAATAAAACTTTCGTCGAAAAACCCCAAAGAAGCATTTAAAGGGAAACTATCATACATTAAAAAAAATTTTTAACTCTCAGTTTCACATAACATGAAACAGAACCCTTTTTAAGTGGCCCCCCCTTTCAACGTGGTCTTTAAATGCGGGGAAATCCTATCCCCAACTTTACCTCTCAAACGAGCCAATCAGCCCTCACTGGGGCCCCCCGAACCCCCATTATTCAGAGAAAAAAAAATAAAAAAACCCCCCAAAACCCGCCAAAAACTTCCCTTCTTAAACCCGCCTGTGAAGTGGCGGGGAAAAAAAACCCCCAAAAAGGAAGCACCCCTTCCTTTTTCCCTAAAGGGGTTAAAAACCCAAAGTACCCCAAGTATAACGATGTTTCAGCCCACAAAAACATTTTTTTGAAAAAAATAATGCAAACCTGGGTGCCACGGCAGGGGGGGCCGCGGGGCACACATGTAATTTAACATGTACACACACAGAACCCCCGGCCCCGCCCCACAAATTTTTGCAAAAAAAGGGGAATAAAACTACCTTTGAAATCCCTAAAGAACATTTAAAGCATCTATCAAACAAAAAAAACTTTTAAAATCTCGTTTTACAATTTAAAGAACAAAACATGTTTTAAACTGGGCCCCCCGAAATTTCAAAGGGCTCAAAAAAGGGGAATCCCCCTCCTATCTTTTTCCTCTCAATCGAGCCAATCAGGCCCCCACTGGTTTACCGACCTCCATTAAATTTAAAAGAGAAAAAATAAAAAACACCAACCCCAAAGCTGCCCTTCTTAAAAAAAAGCCTTTAGATTTGGGGGGGGGACAGAAACCCAAAAAGGGAAACACCCCTTCCTTTCCATATAGGGTTAAAAAACAAAAGTAAAACCAATATAAAAGTATGTTTTTTTTCCCACCCCAAAAAAATTTTCTGAAAAAAAAAGTATGCAAACCTGGGGGCCACTGGCAGGGCGCGGGACACAAGTAAATTTTAAAAAGTACACCACAGACCGCCGCCCAAACGGGACATTTCTGCAAAAAGGGGAATACACTACGTCGAAATCCCTAAAAAGCCCCCAAAGCTATCTACATACATGAAAAAAACTTTGAGACTCTCGGGGGCACATATCATGATCAGAACATGTTTAAGCGCCCACGATTTCCCAAAGTGGTCCCCAATCGGGCAAATCCTATCCTTTTTTTACCTCTCAATCGAGCCAATCCCGGGCCCCTCACTGGGGCACCCCCACCTCCAATTTTTCAGAGAAAAAATAAAAAAAACCCCCAAACCCGCAAAGCTTCCCCTTTTTAAACAGCCTGGGAGAGTGGGGGGGGACAGAAACCCAAAAAGGAAGCAAACCCCCCCCTTTCCCAAAAGGTTTAAAAACAATGTACACCAAATATAGAAAGAAAGTTTCTGCCCACAAAAACATTTCTGAAAAAAAAGTATTCAAACCTGGTGCCCACTGGGGAGGGCTGCGGCACACAAGTAATTATCATGTACACCACAACCGCCGCCCGGGCACATTTCTTTCAAAAAAGGGGGAAAACACTACGGTTTGAAAAACCCTAAAGAAGCATTTATCAAACTACAAAATGAAAAAAAATTTGAACTCTCGGTTTTACATATCATATCAGAAAAAAGTTTTTAAACTGCCCAGACTTTTAAAGTGGGGCTCAAATCGGGGAGTCCCCACCATCTTTACCTCTCAAAACGAGCCAATCAAACCCCTCACTGGGGCAACCCACCTCCATTTTTCAAGAGAAAAAATAAAAAACACCCAACCTGCAAAGCTGCCCTTCTTATACAGCCTGTGAAGTGGGCGGGGGCAAAAACCCAAAAAGGAAGCACCCCTTCCTTTTCCCTATAGGTTTAAAAACAATGTTTCACCAAGGGATAACTATGTTTTTTTTTGCCCACAAAAACATTTCTGAAAAAAAAAGGGATTCAAACCTTTGGGGGTGCCACTGGGAGGGCCCGCGGGACACATGTAATTATACATTAACCCCACCAGACCGCCGCCACGCACATTTCTTCAAAAAGGGCAATACAAAATACCCTCCCAAAACCCAAAAAAAGCTTTAAGGGTATCTATCATACATTAAAAAAAAATTTGAACTCTCGGGTTTACATATTTAAGATCAAACATGTTTAAGCTGCCCCACGACTTTTCAAAAGTGGTCTCAAATCGGGCAGTCCAACCTATCTTTTTCCTCTCAAAACCGAGGGCCCAAACAGGGCCCCCTCACCCGGGGCACCGACCTCCATTTCAGAGAAAAAAATAAAAAACACCCAACCTTTCAAAGCGCCCCCTTTTTATGACAACCTTAGAGTGGGCGGGGACAGAAAACCCAAAAAGGGAAACACCCCTTTCCCTTTTCCAAAAAGGTTTAAAAACAAAGTACAAACCCAAATATAAAACGAATTTTTCAGCCCCCAAAAAAAAATTTCCCAAAAAAACGATGCAAACCGGGGGGGGCCCCCTGGGAGGGGTGCGGCACCCATTAAATTATACATGTACACACACAGACCGCCGCCAGCGGCACAAATTTTTTTCAAAAAGGGGAATCCCCTACGTCGAAATCCCTAAAGAAGCATTTAAGCTTTTCTATCATACATGAAAAAAAATTTTAGCCCTCGGTTTTACAAATCATGATCAAAACCCTGTTTAAACGCCCACCCCACTTCAACGTGGGCCCCCAAAACGGCAGTCCTATCCTATCTTTACCCCTCAAAAACGAACCCAAACAAACCTCTCACCCGGGTCACCGACCCCCCCATTATTCAGAGAGAAAAAAAAAAAAAACCCCAAACCCGCCCAAAACTGCCCCTTTTTATGGGCAAACCCCGTGAAGTGGGCGGGACAGAAACCCAAAATGGAAGCACCCCCTTTCCCTTTTCCCTTAAAGGGTTTAAAAAAAAAAAAAACAAAACCCCCTATAACGTATGTTTCTGCCCCCAAAAACATTTCTGAAAAAAACATGCAAACCTGGGTTTCCCCCTGGGAGGGGTGGGGGCACACAAAGTAATTAAACATGTAAAACACCAGACCCCCCCCAGCGGCACATTTCTGCAAAAAAAAGGGGAAAACCAGACCCAAATCCCAAAAAAAAGCATTTTTGCTATCTATCATACAAAAGAAAAAACTTTTTAGACTCTCGGGTTTACAAAAAATCATGGGTCAGAACATGTTTAAGGGGCCCACGACTTTCAACGTGGTCCAAATCGGGCCGGGGTCCAAACCTATCTTTACCTCTCAATCGAGCCCTTTAGGCCCTCAACTGGTTTAAACCCACCTCCCTTTTTCAGAGAAAAAAATAAAAAAACCCCAACCGCAAAACTGGCCCCTTTTTAAGACCGCCTGGAAAAGTGGGCGGGAAAGAAACCCAAAAAGGGAACACCCCTTTCCCCCCCCATATAGGTTAAAAAACAATGTACACCAATAAAAAAGTAAGTTTCTGGGGGACAAAAAAATTTTTGAAAAAACTATGCAAAACCCGGGGGCCACTGGCCCGGGCTGCGGCACACCTGTAAAATTTTTACATGTACACACACAACCGCCGCCCCGGCACATTTTTTTGCAAAAAGGGCAATACACAAAGTCGAAATCCCCAAAAAAGCATTTATGCAACTATCATACTGAAAAAAAAATTTTAGACTCTCGTTCACATTTTCAAGATCAGAAAAATTTTAAAAACTGCCCCAAATTTCAACTGTTCCCCAAATCCCCGGGCAAATCCTACCTATCTTTAAACCCCCAATCGACCAATCAGGCCTCCACGGTCACCGACCTCCATTATTCAGAAGGGGAAAAAATAAAAAACACCCAAAACCCGCAAAGCTGCCCTCTTATGAAAGCCTGTGAAGTGGGCGGGGACGAAACCCCCAAAATTTAAACACCCCTTCCTTTCCCCTAAAGGTTTTAAAAACCCAAAAATTAAAAACCCCGTATAACGTATGTTTCGGGCCCCCAAAAAAATTTCTGGAAAAAAATATGCAAACCGGGGGCCCCTGGCAGGGCTGCGGGAACCCAAATAAAAAACATTTACACACAAACCCGCCGCCAGCGGCACATTTCGCAAAAAAAGGGCAATACACTACGTCGAAATCCCAAAAAAAGCATTTTTTTCTATCTATCATAAAATGAAAAAACTTTTTAACCTTTTCGGGCCCCATACAAAGAACAAAACATGTTTTTAAACTGCCCACGACTTTCAAAGTGGGCCAAATCGGGGAGTCCTATCCCCACTTTACGTCTCAAAAAAGCCAAACAGGGCCCTCACTGGGTCCCGACCTCCAATTTAAACAGAGGAAAAAATAAAAAACACCCCAAACCCGCAAAGCTGCCCTTTTTTTTTTTTTAAAAGGGCAGCCTGTGAAAAGTGGGGGGGGACAGAAAACCCCAAAAAGGAAAACACCCCTTTTCCCTTTTCCCAAAAGGTTAAAATCAATGTACACCAAGTAAAAACGTATTTTTTCTGCCCAAAAAAACATTTCTGAAAAAACGTATGCAAACCTGGTGCCACTGGCAGGGGTGCGGCAACCATTAATTATACATGTAAAAAAACCCCCAGGGCCGCCCCCCCCGGGCCAACGGCACATTTCTTGCAAAAAGGGCAAAACACTAAATCGAAATCCCAAAAAAAGCATTTATCTATCTATCATTAAAAAAGAAAAAAAAAATTTTTAGACCCCCGGTTCACATTTCATGATCAGAACATGTTTTAAAACGGGCCCCACTTTCAACGTGGTCTCAATCGGGGAGTCCTATCCTATCTTTACCTCTCAATCGAGCCCCCAAAAAAAAGGGCCCCCACTGGGTCCCCCCGACCTCCATTATTCAGAGGGGAAAAAAAAAAAAAAACACCCCAAACCGCAAAGCTGCCCTTCTTATGACAGCCTGGGGAAGGGGGGGCGGGGACAGAAACCCAAAATGGAAACACCCCCTTTCCCTTTCCCTATAGGTTAAAATCAAAGTTTCACCAAGTATAAAAGTAAGTTTTTGGGCCCCCAAAAATAATTTTTGAAAAAACGAAAGGGAAACCGGGTGCCCTGGCAGGGGTTCGGGGACACATGTAATTAAAACAGAAAACCCCAAAAGAAACCGCCGCCAGCGGCCCCCATTTTTTGCAAAAAGGGCAATACAACCCACGTCCCAAATCCCTAAAGAAGCAAATTTAAACTATCTATCAACATGAAAAAACTTTGGACTCTCGGTTCCCATATCAAGACAGAACATTTTTAAAGCTGCCCACGACTTTTCAAAATAGGTTTTCAAATCGGGCCCCCAAAAAACCTATCCTATCTTTACCTCTCAAAACGAGCCAAAACAGGGCCCCTCAAAATGGGGCACCGCCTCCATTAAATTTAGAGAGAAAAAATAAAAAAACCCAACCTCCCAAAACTGCCCTTTTTAAAGACAGCCGTGAGAGTTGGGCGGGGAAAAAAACCCCCAAAAGGAAGCACCCCCTTCCCTTTTCCCAAAAGGGTTTAAAAAACCTGTACACCAAAATAAAACGATGTTTTTTGCCCCAAAAAAATTTCCGAAAAAACGTAAACAAAACCGGGGGCCACTGGGAGGGCTGCGGCACCCCAAGTAAAAAAAAAACATGTACACACACGACCCCGCCCCGGCCAAAATTTTTCCGAAAAAAAGGGGAATACACTACTTTGAAATCCCCCAAGAAGCATTTTTTGCCCTTTTACATAAAATGAAAAAAAAATTTGAACCCCTCGGTTTCACCCTATCATTAACAAACATTTTTTAAACCCCACATTTCAAAGTGGTCTCAAATCGGGCAAATCCTATCCTAAACTTTTCCCCCTCAATCGAGCCAAACAGGGCCCCTCACTGGGGCACCGACCTCCTTTTTTCAGAGAGAAAAAATAAAAAAAAAAAACCCAACCTTTCAAAGCAGCCCCTTTTTTGTCCCCGCCCACTCTCACAGGGGAGCTTTTTTAGGTGGGTGTTTTTTATTTTTTCTCTCTGAATAATGGAGGTCGGGCCCAAAGAAAAGGGCCCAAATTGGGTCGATTGAGAGGTAAAGATAGGGTAGGAAATGGGCCCCATTTTTAGACCACCTTTGAAAGTCGTGGGGAGCTTTAAAAATTTCTGTCATGATATGTGAACCGAAGTCTCAAAGTTTTTTCATTAAAGATAGATGCATAAATGCTTCTTTTTGGGATTTCGACGTAGTGAAATTTCCCTTTTTGCAAAAAAAGTGGCCGCTGGCGGCGGTCTTGTGTGTACATGTATAATTACATGGTTTCCGCAGCCCTGCCAGTGGCACCAGGTTTGCAACGGTTTTTTAAAATAAATTTTTTTGGGCAGAAAAATACGTTTTTACTTGGTGTACATTTTATTTATAAAATTTAAAAAATTGGAAAAAGGGGTGCTTCCCCTTTTTGGGGTTTTTGGGCCCCCCCCCACTCTCACAGGGGTCATAAGAAGGGCACTTTTCAGGTTGGGTGGTTTTTTATTTTTTTTTCTTTTGAATAATGGGGGGTCGGGGACCCATTTAGAGGCCCGATTTGGGTCGATTTAGAGGAAAAAATAGGAAAAGGACTGCCCGATTTTAGACCCGTTGAAGTCGTGGGCAGCTTAAACATGTTCTGATCAAGAAATGTAAAACCCAGAGTCTCAAAGTTTTTTCATGTAATAAATAATAAATGCCCTTTTTTAAAGGGGTTTTCGGGCGAGTGATTTGCCCCCCTTTTCAGAAAATTTCCGCTGGCGGCGGTCTGTGTGTGTACATGTATAATTACATGGGGGCCGCGCCCGGGGGGGGGGGGGGGGGCCCGTGGCAAACCCCGGTTTTTTCATACGTTTTTTTTAGAAAATGGTTTTTTTGGGGGAGAAACCCAAAAGTTTAAACTTGGGGGTACATTGAAATTTTTAAACCCATATGGGAAAGGAAGGGGTGCTTCCCTTTTGGGTTTCTGTCCCCCCCACTTTTCCCAGCTTCAAAAGAAGGGGAGCTTTGGGGGTTTTGGGGGTTTTTTTTTTTTTTTTCTCTCTGAATAATGGAGGTCGGGGACCCAAATGAGAGGCCTGAATTGGGGTCGTTTTAAGGGAAAATAGGGTAGGACTGGGCCCGGGTTTTAACCACGTTTAAAGTCGTGGGCACTTAAAAAAATGTTCTGATCATGAAATGTGAACCGAGAGTCTCAAAGTTTTTTTTATGAAAAATAGATAGCAAAAATTCTTTTTTAGGATTTTGACTAGTGTATTGCCCTTTTTCAGAAATGTGCGCTGGCGGGGGCTGTGGTGTACATGTATAATTACATGTGTTTCCGCACCCTGCCAGTGGCACCCAGGTTTTCATACGTTGTTTTGGGGGAAAATTTTTTTGGGGGGGGCAAAACATACGTTATACTGGTGTACATTGATTTTAAAACCCATATTTGGGGAAAAGGGAAAGGGGGGCTTCCTTTTTGGGTTTTCCCGTTTCCCCCCCCACTCTCCAGGCTGTTTATAAGAAGGGCCCGGGGGGGGGGGGGGGGGTTGTTTTTTTGGGCCAAGGGGGGGGGGGGTTGGGGGGGTGTTTTTTAATTTTTTTTTTCTCTGAAAAATTGGGGAAAAAGGGCGGTGACCCCGTGGGGAGGCCATTGGGTCGATTGAAAAGGAAAGATAGGATAGGATTTCCGATTTGAACCCCGTTTTAAAAATCGTGTCAGCTTAAAATAAAGGGGTTTTCCCCATAAAACATCCTTTACTTAAAAAAAAGTCAAGTCCAGCCTCAGAAATTCTTGAGGTCCCGGGTGTTTGGGAAACCGGAAGCAAAACTGGGCCAAAAGCTTTTGGGCTTCCTCTGAAATGAGGTCAAAGGGCAGGGGGAAAACTGCCAAACAAAAAAAAGAGACAACAGCATAACCCGATGGGGTTTTTCAAAACACAAAGAATTTGCTTTAAAAACGTAGGCAAAGGGTTCATAAAAATTATTAAACCAAAAACCCTATTGGATTTTAAAAAATCCTCAATAAACTTTCGACCCACTTTTTCTTTGGGAAAACAAAAAGAGGGGGCTTGAGCGTCCCCACTCCTTTTCCCCTAAACCTTTTGATATCAGATTCTTTGGAGTGCAAAAGGAACTAGTTCTTTTTTTGGCCCAAATTCCCCAAAAGTTTTTCCCCTGTAGCTACAGGGCCCCCCCCCCCAAAACACTGGGAACTTTTTACTTTTGGGATAAAAGGTTTTTAAATGTTTTTTTTCCCCTCTTTTAAATTTAAAAAAATAAACCACAGTCCAACGTGCGGGAAAGGCTTCTCAAACCCAAAATAAAAATTTTCCTTTAAATGCACAGAGCTCTATTTTTCTTACCCACCTCACTTTACAAGTTAAATTTAAAGACTCAACACTGTTTAAAATAGAACATTTTTTTGAGCCCGAGGGGTCCTTAAAATTTCCCGCAAAGTAACTCAAAAACCCTTTACCTTAAAAGAATCACTATTTTTGGGCCAATCAATCAACTCAAATTAGAATCATTCCTTATACTTGAGGAAGTGTCTCCTGGAATATATAAATGAATACATAAAAAAACAACCTTGAAAAAAAACTGATAAATTGAATCCCATTATGACCAACTCCAATATATAGATGGCTGAGGATAAAAATATACAACAGAAGGAGTACGTATTGCAAAATGTTGAGATCTCAATAAAAATCCCATCCTACTGTTAGAAAGGGTTTTCCGAGGTCCCAATATTGATGGTCTATCCATCAATATCAGATTGTTAGGGGGCCAACTCTCAGCACCCCAATCAATTGCCAGTCACTTGCTTGAGGGGACCTCGTCTTTGTTTACACCTCTCTCTATACCTGTCTATGTGCATTTGGTGGTGACCATACAGTGTCAGACTGGGGTGCTAGGGCCCACGAGTAGAGTTAATTCTTGGGCCCACCAGAGAAGATAGTTCTTAGGGTTCACAAGTGGACATGATTCTTGGGGCCCGCCAGTGGAGATGACTTTTGGGGCTCACCCTACAGCTACTGAGCATGACTATTGCATTTTGGTTCTTACTTCCTGCCTCTCCTTTTCAGCCTTTTCCCTTAATAGTAGTCAGAGGCCTGCCATGCCCAGAGATTTTCCACTTGTGGGTCAATCTGGGACTGAGGTAGTTCAGCTTTGTCCAATTCGTTGAATGGGACAAGGTTGCGACAGCTTAATATAAAGCATGCATGTATACATAGTTAGCTATGAGGAGTGCAGAACCCCTTCAGACAAATCATTATTGGGGATGCTAGGAGTAAGTCTCCACCAATCTCATACTGATGGCCTGTCCCAAAGACAGGCCATCAGTATTGGGATCTGGGAAAGCCACTTTAATAGAAAGGGATCCCTAATTCAGGTCATCCATTAGTATGCTGGCTATCAAGAGCGTCTCTTGCTCTTAAAGACTCCACATGTCTGTGCATTAGACAGTTTATTAATTTCAATAAAAATGTGTAGGCTTAATTTCTCTGTTAGACGCAACAAGGGAATTGACCACTTGTAACCAGGTCTTCCAACAGATTAGAACTGATCTCTGCAGGGTTCCAACAGCTGGATATTGCTTTGTGTATAATCCCTGTAGTGTGACATCTCTGAGTATACTATCTCTTTATATTATATTTTATATTATATTATTATACTCTCTCTGTATTATGAAATTATTCATCTTCTTTATCTTATTTCATTAATTTCCGGGCACTGGACATCCAAAAAGGGTTCAATTACAAACATATGACCAAAAACATGTACAATATCCATCACTAAATAGGCATAAAACTTGTGGAGGGGGAGAAAGGACCCTACCTATGGGGGTTTACAATCTACAAGGGAGGAGGAAAGAGACAGAGGGTGAGGGGCAGACATGTTTGTGGGGTGAAATAGTGACAGCAGGGTTATTGTAGGGTGGAGGCTTCTGAAGAGATGGGTCTTCAGGTCACTTGTGAAGCTAGTGAAGATGAAGGAGAGTGTGAGGTGTTGGGGCAGTGAGTTCCAGAGTATGGGTGAAGCATGAGCGAAGTCTTTGACGCGATTGTGTAAAGACCTGACAAGAGAAGAGCAGAGAAGAGTGTCCTTTGAGTAGCAGAGATTGTATGAGGGGAGGTAACTGAAGTTAATTTAGAGATCTAGGGGGGGACTGATTATGAAGAACCTTCAACATTCAACATCCACCTCAACCTCACAAGTCACAATCCACTACTCGGGATCTGTAGCAATGCACCAAAGATATAGCCCAGCACTGCTTCTCTAAATAAAGTTTAATCATTTTACATTGTCATTAGAACCTTATATTCATGGTTAATAGTTTGACTGCATTTTGTGGGCAATGGGTAGCCAGTAAAGGGATTGGCTGAAGGGAGAGGTAGAGGAAAAGCGAGAAAAGAGATTGATAAAATGGACAGCCGCACTGAGGACAGATTGGAATGAAGCAAGAGTGATAAATGGGGGGCCACAGAGAGAGAGAGATATTGCAATAGTCCAGGCAGAAATGATAGTCAAACTTAAAAGAATTAGAGGATAAAACAAATGTTTCCGGAGATGGAGGGAGCAGGGGGTGGTCAGTACATTAACACGCCTACCTTATATGCCGGAAATCTTTATGGAAGCTATCACCCTTTGCAATGCATGGGGAAAAAATCTCAGCAAACCTGGTGGCAAATCTAGCACAAAAACCTTTTACAACAAATGTGGCTTTTGTCATAAACTCCATGAGGCCTTGCTGCTATGTCTGCCTCCAACCCCATTGTAACCTAAGGCAAATAAGAGACTGAAGTTTAAAATGATCAGCTCCACCCCAAGGCTGGCTTCTCAAATTGTATTTTTATGCTTTTCTTGGGGTTTGTTGGGTATTGAAATGAAAGGGGAAAAAAAAACAAAATTCTAAAAAAAACCATGCATTTTACCATCAAACTCACAGTTTTGTGATGCGGTTTTTTTGCAGTAGGGGGTCTACAGGTGAACCACACTTGTCCTTTTCACACATTTCACCTGTGGGATAAAAGCTTCTGCTTTTCCCGTGTCTCAAAACACAATAAAAACAAAACAAAAAGTAAACAAAAAAAAGAAAAAAAAAAGCAACATGAAATCCACCTAAAGTTCTGAGGAAATTTATTGAAATTTGAAATTATAACCTAATAAATTACATCAAGTCAGGTCCCATTACTGGTCACCAGTGACTGAACATTTACTATGGAGGGAATCTGCTTCTAGCTCAATGGGACAATTTGGCCGACTGAATGATACTTTCTCTTGTCTATGACAGGTTATTGTAAAAAGGTAAATAATACAGTATTCAATAAAGAACATGTACCCTGAAACGTAACAAGTCCTTGTGGGTCTACATGGACCAAGGATTGGTGGGGCGACTGGACAAAGATTTTATTGGGAATCCCCTTGTGTCCTATCAGCACAATTCAGGATCAACCACTACACATTAACCTGTATTCCTACCTGATTAAAGTTATACCTGGTACATAAGCCTCTGAAGACAGATGATCATTGATTTGTCAGGGGGAAAACGCCTTCCTAGGTTTTCTTCCGGGAAAAACGAACAAATGGGATATACAGTTGAAACCAAATTTCCATGCACTAAATAAAAAACCCCACTGCAGGTTTTTCCACTACGAATGAAATCAGAATAAACCTTCCCCGTTTAGATCAATTGAACCCAAAAAATTAATATTTGCCAAAAGCCAGAAAAATGAGAGAGAAATTTTTTAAAGGGTTTTTTTTATTTTCTCAAAAATAAAAATTTCCATAATTTCCTTTGTATTTGGGAGTATTTTCCTTTAAACTGTAGACTGGGGCAAATGTTTTTGGTCCTTCCACAAGCTTCCACAAATAGTTGGAGGAATTTTGGCCCCTTCCTCCTGATAGAACGGTGTAACTGAGCATGTTTAGGTCCCTTGCTCGCAAAACCCCCTTTTCAGCTTTTCCCCTAGATTTTCAAAAGGATTGAGATCGGTCCAAAACTCCAAAAAACTGACTTGGTTCCCTTAAGCCAGTTTTAACCCTTTGGCAGTACTTTGGGGCATTGTACTTTGAAAGACCCTTTCCGTCCGGGTTTTTAAAAGGTTTTTCTCACTACATTGATTCCTCTTACCCCATCCTGTTTTCCTTGTTTCACTTGAATTTGGGGTGTG